>AYEL01085529.1:0-24239 GCA_000484575.1 Olivierus martensii | reverse complement strand
TTATTATTAACCTCAATGTGGGTATTATTATTATTATTATTAACCTCAATGTGGGTATTATTATTATTTATATTAACCTCAATGTGGGCATGGAGTATCTCCGGAGCAAAGTGCTATGTCGGACATGAGTCAAGACATAGTTACTTGTGATGTTAAATTGTGTTTTAACTGTCCGTGTCAGTGTTGAGAAACTTTCTTACTATGTTGCATGTATTGAGTAGAGATGCTTTTTGTAGTGTTATGTATGTCTTGGGATGTAGATCTTGTGTTTTGAGGCTTTTGTGTAGTGTGTGAGGGATTACTCCTGTGGAGGAGAGAATGATAGGTACTGTGACTACCTTTTGCATTCCCAGATGCTTAATATCTTGTGAGAGCTCTGTGTACTTGCTAATTTTTTGGGTGAATGCATCCTGGATGTTGTGTCTATTTGCTAATTTTTTGGGTGAATGCATCCTGGATGTTGTGTGTGTTGATGCTAATTTTTTGGGTGAATGCATCCTGGATGTTGTGTGTGTTGGGTAACCCTGGATGTTGTGTGTGTTGGGTACAGAGATGTCTATAATGTAGGTAAGTTTGTTTTTTTTGTCTATGAGAGTGATGTCTGGTCTGTTGTGATGTATGGTTTTGTCAAGTGATGTCTGGTCTGTTGTGGTGTATGGTTTTGTCTGTTAGGATTGTTTTTGTGGTGTATGGTTTTGTCTGTTAGGATTGTTCTGTCATAATACATCATGTGTGTTGAGTTTCCTAGGATTGTGTCTGGTATGTATTTGTAGTATCCACCTTAGCTAGGCGCGGCTTTCGTGGACAGACAATACGTATATTGTTTTTTACAAGAGCCTGGTGTGTGTGTGTGTGTGTGTGTGTGTGTGTGTGTGTGTGTGTGTGTGCGTGTGTGTGTGTGTGTGTGTGTGTGTGTGTGTGTGTGTGTGTGTGTGTATGTGTGTGTATGTCAATGTGAGCATGAAATAACTCTGGAGCAAAAGTGCTATTTCGGACAAGAGTCAAGACATAGTTACTTGAGATGTTTTAGTTGTATATTAACACTAACAGTCTGTGTTGCTGAGAAACTTTCTTACTATGTTGCATGTTATTATTATTATTATTCTAAATACAATTTTTCAGTTCAGATTTTCAGCCAGTGTTTAACATGTTAACAGAAATATTTCATCCTGATGAATTTTTCAAGTATACTTGCTATAATTCATTTGTAATGAATACATTATAGCAAGTATACTGGTCAACCTAACTATGGCTGTAATTATAACTTGGTGCTTTATTTTTATTTCATGATATTTGGATCACTTGGCCAAATTGCACCAAATACACTGATCATAAAAAAATAAATGTATAATAGCTCTTAATTGAATTACTCTGCTCCGTTTTCTAAAAACATCAAAAGTCAGCACAAAAAGCAGGGAAAAAATACAAAAGCAAAATTTTCTTTTTCAACTTAAAATAATTTTTATTGAAGTGCTTTCAACCTTCTGGGTTTTCTTCAGCAATCAATACAGAACAATATAAACTTTAGAACAGTGGTTCTCAACCTGTGGTTTGAAAAATGATTAGTGATACATGTATAATGTTGATTTCCTATTTCTATACAAGGCATATTTTTGTTGGTGATACATGAAATTTTTGATTTTGGTGGTATGCATTTATGAAAAGGCTGAGAACTGCTGCTTTAGAACACAGTTTAGAACTCAATTCAAAATGAAAATTCAAACAATAAACAAAAATCAATTTAGATACTGTGTTCTAAAGTTTATAATGCTCTGTATTGATTGCTGAAGAAGATCCAGAGGATTTAATGCACTTCAATAAAAATTAAGTTGAAAAAGAATGTTTTACTTTTGTATTTTTCCTTGCTCTCTGTGCAGGGAAAAAATGATTTTTTGAGCTTATATTAGACATTGGTAAAAAAAAAGCAATGAAGACTAACAGTAATAATCAATATTAATCATAAATTTTAAAAGGAGTTCATGATAAAACCATACAAAATAGCATCATCAATTCCATAAAAAAAAGAAATTGTAAAAACTTTAATGAAAATAAATAGTGCAGAAAGCCATAAATTATGTGAAATTAAGTGAAAGTATGTAAAAGAACTATGTAATAGTATGTTATATTTGTGTAAAATACCACTCACTATCTGCACTATTTTATAAAAGGGGCCATAATTAAATTCTTCAGAAATACAATAAACATCTATCTTTTGGAAAAAATCTAAAATAATTCCAAAACAATCACTGAGACTGTAGAAACTTTAGAACCTTATTTTTATTTTAATAAATGAGATCCTTTTGGGTTAAAAATATTTTATCAACAATAAATTCATCATCCTCTCAGTGCTTGTTTTGGATTTTAATAAAATTCTTTCCAATAAAATTTAAATGATTATAACAACTTAAAAAAGCACTTCAAGCAAGGTATTCAAAGGCTTTTAATCACTTATAACATTTTCAGACCGGATTAAAGTCCATCTTCAGTACAATGTTACTTAAGAAAACATTCTCAATTCAGAGAATGTTTTCTTAAGTAACATTGTACTGAAGATGGACTTTAATCCGGTCCGAAAATGTTATGTGATTAAAAGCCTTTGAATATCTTGCTTGAAGTGCTTTTTTTAAGTTGTTTATAGACAGTTAAAGCAAGAGTTTGTGTTTATATTTGTTTAAATGATTAAAACAAAACAATTGAAATGCCTTAAATGTTTGGCTGTAAAACAAGAGCACACTATAAAAAAAAATGCTTCACATAATTGCAAAGATTGTAAATTGATCTTCATCTATCACAAGGTTAAAAATAAGGGCCTTCTGTGCATTATATAGAATTTTACTAAGTCTATTTTCTTTTTTGTTTTCTAGAGTAGCTGATAAAGAAATTGTTTTAAAATTTAATACAATTTTAAAATTGTAATTGTATTTAAATATTGTATTGGGAAACTAGTTTGATATCGTGCAGCCTTAGTGTATAATAGATGTGGTTACCCCATGATTGTTTTTAAAATTACAAAAATAAAACTTCTTAATAATAAAAAAAATAAACAGTAAATAGAAAGGGTTGCATTATTTTGTAATCACTACTTTGCCATTTGCATTTCAGTAAATGTTTACTATTTTAAAAAGTCTCTTAAAGGACCAGTTTAAATGTTGTAGCATGTGGATCTTTTAAATATTGTTAAAAAAATGTTTCACTTTAACTTGCAAATACAATTTACTTTTTGTTTTTTATCACAAAAAATGATAAAAAATATTTTGTATGAAGTTGATTTTATAGAAGTTGAATGTAGGTAAACTGGGGGATACCTGTCTGTTTAAAAAATTAACATTTATATTTTAAATTTATACTGACCAATTTTATTTTTTCTTTTTAATAGTGTATTAAGAGAGAATCCCTCAATATGCGAGAATACAAAATTGTAGTTCTTGGCAGTGGTGGTGTTGGAAAAAGTGCACTGGTATGTACAGTTATGAAATATTTAATTAGCATATAAATATACCAGATTTTGAAATTTTTTAATATCTGAAATTACATGAAATTTTTATATAGTAACACTAACATATTTTCAATAAATTACTAAGTAATGAAGAATTTATTACTGGAACAGTTCAGTCAAATGATGTATGATCATTAGATTGAAAATAATGAGATTAATTATTAATATAGATATATTAAAACAGTGTCATGATAGTGGGAAGAAGCTGCTGTTGTAAAAACCTATAAAAAAAATGTGTAAAAATGCTGCAGAACCTATACAGATAGTTATCTCCTTTTTCTGTTACATATGAGAAGAACCCAGAGGAGCTTCCAGATTATTCTCATTGAAGGTGATCGATCATACTTAAATAGCATATGGCTTGTATGTTGAATTATTTGAATAATGCATTTATAATAGGAATAATGAATTAAAAATAATTTTATACTTCCTGATATTGCTAAGCAACTTGGCATGAGTCATCAGGAATGGGGATAACAAAAGTGACCTCACACCTCAAATTATAAAGTATAGTAACCATTATAAAGTAGTAAGTTACCATGGATTATAATATATTCATGGTGGATACAGACAATTTAGCTAAGGAAAAGCAATTGCAAGTCACATTAAGCAAGGAGATAAACATATTGTGATGCATAAACTATATTATTTTGTTTTTATATGATAATTTAGAAGAAAAATCGAAAAAGTGGCAAAAAAAGAAAATAGCTTTCAGAAGAAACAATACATTATTTATATGATAATTTAGAAGAAAAATCGAAAAAGTGGCAAAAAAAGAAAATAGCTTTCAGCTAATTTAATGCATTAAAAAACAATAAGAACTAACGACAACAACTGTGGGATACCAGCAGGTGATATAATTTCACAAGCCTTAGCCTTGCATGGATATCGTCAGGATCTGATACCAGTCGGTCTCGCTGTGAACAATGTTGACAAACAGGTGGTTTGCCTAGCGGATGATGAGGTGGGTTATAGTTGTAAGGATGGAGAGATACTCAAGGACACAATGACAAACAATTCATATGGTTAATACTTGGATCTTTATTCTTGAGAGAGAGAATCACATAACACAAATAGGGAGGATAAATACCTTTATAAACAGAAGGTTCTTGCAAAATCTTGATTTTACACTTCTTCCGTAGCACAACACTAATTGTCTAGAGTTCAAAGTTCTTAATGTGATCTTCGTCCACACGGGGACTATTTATAATCCTCATCCAGTCTTTGGTTTCTAAGTAGTCTTCTTCTAATGGTGCACTAATTTTGTTGTTAACTAATGACTCAAGGTGGGAATACCTTTTCTTGTATATGGGATCCAAGTCTGTTAGTGCGGTGCAGCTGGAGGAACGGGATGGCGGTTGTGAAACCTCGGCGGTGAAAGTTATTATGTCTTCTTTCTCCTATCCATTTTTTTTTTTTTTTTTTTGTTCTCTCTCCTCCTCTCCTTCTGTTTTTTTTTTTTTTTTTTTTTTTTTTTTTGTTCTCTCTCCTCCTGTTCTCTGTCGTTCTCTCTGTCGATGCATGTGGCCAATCCCCTTTTATAACATCTTCGATCCCGGGACTAAAATGTCGCATCTCACCCGAAATTTCTGGGCTTCGATGCATTCCCCCAACTATTGTTTATTTCTTTCTTTCTGCAGGTGGGGTCTCCTGCACAAGCATGATCCTTCGCCTGCGATATGTAATCCCTTTTGTTTTTGAGATGTACGACGCTGGGAACGAAGTTATTTGCATTGAGCAGTGCAATTTGATAAATGCTCTTTTCATTGTTAACGTTCTTCCTCCCATTTACAATTTCCTTGTTCGATGTTTTTAGCTTTCTCCCTTTTACAATTTCTTTGTTTGATGTATTAAATTTTTCTTATATATTGCGAATATAATTCATATTTTCATGATCCTCACACAACTAAAAAAATCAGGAGTATATCAAGTTCCTATAAAAAAAAAGACACGGACAGGGACGAAGTATATATTGGATAAACTGCTAAATCTGCAAAAAAGAATTACAAAACATAAAGCAGACATGGATAAAGGACAACAGAGTACTGTGCTTGCACAAAGGATTTTAAACTTTGATGCCCAGGCCATATGGATCAATGTAAAGTTATTAAAGATGACACAAGACCCGATAAGGGCAAAATTTGCAGAGGCTTCAAAACTTTTAAGAATAAAAATGCAAAAAATAATACTATAAACATTGTAGAACCAAATTTAGTAAGCTCCAGATGGGCCTGGTGTAACGATGTAATACAAAAAAATGGAAGAACTGATTTAGTCCTAACAGGTTAATGCATCAATTGGTCCTATAAGTTATTTATTTCATATAAAATTATTTATTGTTTTAATTTGATTATATATTTTATAGATATAATTTATTTTGAAAACTTCCAGTTTGCCTGTGAACTTTTAACAGTTAATATTTTGCGATGGTTTTTGTTTGAATTTATTCGTTTTTAAAATGTATTCTAAAACTATGTTTTAATGTTTATATTGTTTTTATGATTTGCTGAAGAGAACCCATAGGGTCAAAAGTGCTACAATAAATTTATTTTTAGTGGAAAAAGAAAAATCTAAAATCTGTATTTATTGATTATCCTGCTCTTTGCGCTTGTTTTTGATATTTGTTTAAATATGGAGCAGCGTATTTCAAATCTTAATAGTAAAAAAAGCAGATTGAAATTGTTTAGCAAAATAACTAAAATTATAAAATAAATATTAGAAGGTGAAATGATACATTATTTGAAGAAATGATTATGCTATAATTAGAAATGATGTGTACACATCACAATTTTTGATAGAATATTTACTGCAGAATTACAATTTTCAACCTTTCTCTATAAAGAGAATTTTTGAAATATAATTATATTAATGTTATTTGCATATTATACATTAGTTAAAAAATTTTGCTGGAAAATATTATAATATAAACATGGAAATGCATCATGAAAAATACAAAACTAAATGTGAGAGATCTCAGCCACACATCCTCGTCTTGGAGGAAACGAAACATGTAATCCGCCCCCCCGAAGATTTGGTAAAACGTATTGGAATCGATATCCATCCTGAGAGAACTTCAATAGGAAGCGATTTCTATAACCATCCATCATAGGCATCCAGATGACATAGAAATGTAAATTGTCATCCAGGTCAGGACCGAATATATAAAATCTGTACATTGTGAGAGAGGAGAGGGGACTTCTCCCGCATCTGGTTGAAGCGGACAAGCAGAACCCGAGGTGATAAACAGGAAAAGAAACCAAAGACAAGTGCGGAAAATAATGATCTGCTTCTAAGTGCATCGAGGACAGTACTCTTCCAGATCATCACTGAAGCTCTCTCTCCCAGGTAGAATATCGTACACTCCTTCCCCCAGATATTATGCATAGTTTTGTTTCGTTCTCTCCTTACTATCGATTCTAATCTTTCCATTGAATAAAATAGTTAAGAATAGAAAAGTGCTGTACTGTGTTCTGGTTCCGGATCTCGTCGAGCCTCGGATCCACGAGCCACATGTTATGTACATTTTGTAGATTGCGGTCCCGACAAATGTAAAATAAAATTTGTTATGATAAGTAATTTAGAAGGTATCCAACTTGAAGTATTAGTTTTCATGATTCTCTAAGTCATGGTCTTCAGATCAACTATTTATTTACAATAGAATTGATATAAATACGTAGTGTGCAAGTTCAATGAAATATCAGTCTGTAGAATTATTTGTGATTTACTGATAAATGTTAATTGTCTTTTAGTTGTTAAGTTCCCAAAAAATATAGCATTTTTAGGTTTTTAAATTTCAGCCAATCATCAATCTGAATATAAACTAATTTAAGCAAATAACAAGTATTTCAAATGCATTTTATAAATTGTTAGTTTGTTAGTATTTAATAAAAATATTTTGAGTATTGGAAAGTGAATGCAATATTATTTTTTGCAGACAGTTCAATTTGTTCAAGGAATATTTGTGGAAAAATATGATCCAACAATAGAAGACAGTTATCGTAAGGTGAATTTTTAATTATTATGATTTAAGGATTTTCAAATATATTAATATAATCATTATTAAATTATATAATATGGTATATTTTAATGTGTTATTTTGCAGCAAGTTGAAGTTGATGGACAACAATGCATGTTAGAAATATTGGATACTGCAGGCACAGTAAGAATATTTTCTAAATTAAAAAATTCCATCTGATAAGTTTTTTAACAAAATTTTGTTATAGGAACAATTTACTGCAATGCGAGATCTATACATGAAAAATGGACAGGGATTTGTTCTGGTATATTCTATTACGGCACAATCCACCTTTAATGATTTACAAGACTTAAGAGAACAGATTTTGAGAGTGAAAGATACAGATGATGTAAATATCTTGAGATATTTTTTAAATTTATTATTCAAAGATTGTCAATTACTAGATCTTTCTTCAATTCAAATTAGGTGCCAATGATTTTGGTAGGAAATAAATGTGATTTAGAAGATGAACGAGTGGTTGGCAAAGACCAAGGTGCAAATTTGGCCCGTTCTTTTAATAATTGTGCCTTTCTTGAATCGTCAGCCAAAGCTAAAATAAATGTGAATGAGGTAAGATTATTAAATTTAAATTATTTCAGATATTCTTCTATAATTTAAATACATTTTTTTATTTAATTATATAGATTTTTTATGATCTTGTAAGGCAAATCAATAGAAAAAATCCAGAGAAGAAAATAAAACCTCCACCAAAAAAATGTACAATTCTGTAATCTAGGTAAAAAAACTTAAGTTTTATTTTACCAAAAAAATTGTCATTTATTATTAATACACAGTATATGTAAATCTTAAGTGATTCATTTAAGAATCAGTCACTACAGAACAGTATTCTGTCTTATTGAAAGCAATACTATTTAAAATTGCTATCTTAAATTTTGCATAAATATCATTACCATTTAAAACCTTTGGCTATAATTACAGGCAATCCCAAATTTACATAAGTGTATCATTCCTCAAAACCTTGTACAAATCAAAATATATATAATGCTGGAGCATATATTATACATTACTACCTATCACAAAGATATATTATTAAAAATAATTATAGAATAAACATATAAATCATGCAATAGTGTCTCTTACTAACTTGGAGGATCTGGATTTAATTCTGAATCCTACATATGTAGTTTTTGAAGGATCCAGATTTAGGCCTAGCTCATTAACTAAAACTAACTTTACAAAAGTATGGATCTATGTAAGTCAGGGATTGCCTATATTAATAAGATTTAGAAAGATTAACAGTTTTTTTAATTTTTCCGAATTTTAATCATTTTCATGTTAGAATTTGGCATTGTTGACCTCCAAAATAATCACAAGACTTAATAACTTTAAAGAAGAATAATTTTATTTAATAATTCACTTATATTGTTTTTTATCGCTTTTTGTCTGACAAATTGCCTGGAGATGTGTGTCACCTTGCCATCAAATATACTACTGAGTGGAAATGACAAGATGGTGGCTGGAGATGAAAGTGATGCACCACCTAGCCATTACTAGTTTCGTTGTAAAAATATGTTAATTTGTCATTTTCCATTGTACACACAGGTAAATCATCTGTAACCCCAAATTGGCCTTGGATATATATTCACATGTATATAAACAATCTGTTCATCAGCTTAAACAGAATTCGTTGTCGTCTTTTCATCATAATTTTCTATCCTTGTCCAGTGCTTATCCATCATTTTCTTTTTGTCAAACTGCCATTGTTATATGCTGCCTTCTCATCATAATATTCTTTGTTTGCATTGTTTTTTATTACTATTATTTGTATTGTGGAACTGTGTTGTTTTACTAACAGTGCAATTGAAGGACTATTCATCCAAATTTTTTATTTCAAAAAATGCAATATTCAAAACAATCGGTAATCTTAAAGATATGTAACAGTTACATAAATGAAGGTACCAGTCAGACCTAACCAAGTCTTTTATACTTCCAAAAAATAAATTAACAATAAAGCTAAATCTAACACAAACATGACACAACCACAATCAAAACTTTATAGTTGTTAAAGTAACAAATAGGTGTTAGAACTAAATAGCAAAAATACATTGGTTCATTAATAACTTAAGAAATTGAATGAATTGAAAAACAAAGTGAAATAATAAAGATAATTCTTGAATCCTAACACTTAGTGTTAACAAAAGCTTTACTTAAACAATAATAAAGCACAAAACAAGTTAGTGATAAAACTTGTTTAATTATCAATCTAAATCCGATAATTCGATGTTCATATTTTAAATTGAATCCAAAGAGTACTATTACATAAGCTGAGGCCCGGGCAATGAAAAAGCCATGGGCTTTATTAAAGAACAACAAATACATAATGTCTTATGTTCTGACTTTCAAACTATTATATATCTGCAAAGACCAAAAATATCTTCTAAACTCTATTTTGAAATTTATACCCTTCTCAAATATTATGCTTTTTATAATACCAAGATTTTTTTTTCTATGGAAATGAACTGGATAATGTTCTAGAATGTATATCTCAACAAAATTATATCTCTCTCTATATTTTTCTACACAGTTTGCCAGATTTCATTAAAATAGTGGAATGAATGTTGTGATAAAGGAAAAATTACTAATCTGTTTTTCTCCACAATATTTGATAGACTGAAAATTGAGTTTAGCAAATATCATTATATCTATTTGCTAAAAATATCTTCTAAATTATCTTTTTTGATTCAAAATTTTAAATATCTGATATTAATCTCTGCAACTGTCACTCTGGTGAGATGGACAATATTACTCATATTATTTATGACTGTATACTGTTTGAGCCGTAGAGAAGATAATCTCATATTTTCATAATTTTATTCCCTTGCCTGTTGAAATAAAAGAATTCTTTAGAAATAATAAAAGCAGAAACTTATTTATGAAATTTTTTTGCAATGTACAAGTTTATTTGGTTCTTAATAACCAAAGTTATTAACCTTTACTGCTCTACCAACTCGGCTCCTTAGACGTGCGCTCCGTCATGTGCTCCTACACCTTGGAAGCCGAGACAAAATTTAAAACCTAATAACTTCATTATTTTTGCTTAAACCGAGAAAAAATGATCAAAATCTCAAATTCTATCATATTTTCCATATTTCTATCATATTATTCAAAAATTTGATTTTCATCATTATTTTTTTCATATTTCTGTGTTGTATTAACCAAAAATTTGATTTTATGTTGATATTTTAATAAATTTATAATTAACCCTTTAATTCCAATTTAATCAGAATCAATCAATACATTTGTGATTTTTGGACCGCCAAAAATTCAAGAACGGATTGTCCGAATTTGTCCGACTCTGTCATGTTCCACATTTCCTTCTTAATCTATCGTGCTAATCTAGGCCTACCTGTACTTGTAATTCAAGACAAAGTTTAAAACACAATAACTTCGTTATTTTTGCTTAAATCAAGAAAAAATGGCAAAATCTCAAATTCTATCATATTTTCCATATTTCTATCATATTATTCAAAAATTTGATTTTCATCATTATTTTTTTCATATTTCTGTCATATTATTCAAAAATTTGATTTTCCGTCGATATTTTAATAAATTTTTAATTAATTGATTTTCCGTCGATATTTTAATAAATTTTTAATTATCCCTTTAATTCGAACCCAATCCTGATTTTACGTTGATATTTTAATAAATTTTTAATTAACCCTTTAATTCCAATTTAATCCGAACAAATTAATACATTTGTGATCTTTGAACCACCAAAAATTCAAGAACAGTTTGTCCGAATTTGTCTGACTTGCTCTATCATGTTCTACATTTCCTTCTTAGTTTATCCGTATGTCTTTTTTACAGATATCTTGATCCAATAAATTATATTTTGGGAAAATTTGGCCTTTTCCAAATATGATTTTGCTGTTTTTCCGCACCTATAAAATTCGATAAATTAGTTTTATTTAAAAATATTATAAATTTTTATTTATCAGAGAAACAAAGCAAACAATACCACGCTTGACAATCGACGTGGAAGTCGGCATTCTAGATTATGGAGGAAAATATCCAACAGATTTTGAAATCAGCTGACTGTTTGTTTATATTAATTATATTTTAAATATAGCACAAAAAATTTAAATAATAAAGTAATTTTTGTGTTATCTGTAGTTGAAACAAGTAATTAGTAGACCAGAGGTGCATAATTATTGTAAACAGCATCCATCCAAGGTCAACTACATGACCTTAGGCTGTGGGCCAGTTACATTATGTTAACTAAGGGGAGAGCTGTGACAACCTATCCCTTTTGTTTGAAAATGCTATTATTATTATATTTTAATTATTTTTTGAAAAATTAATGACTAAGAATGACTAAATACAGAGAAATAATTCACCATTTTTTTAAAAAAATATAAATTTCTATTTATCAGAGAAACAAAACAACCAATACCACGCTTGATGATCGATGCGGAAGTCTGCGTTCTAGATTATGGCAAGAAATATCCAACGGTTTTCAAAATCAGCTGATTGCTTGTTTATATTAGTTATATTTTAAATATAACACAAAAATTTTAAATAATAAAGTAATTTTTGTGTTATTTGCAGTTAAAACAAGTAATTAGTAGACCAGGGGTGCATAATTATCGTCAAACAACGTCCATCCAAGGTCAACTACATGACCTTAGGCTATGAGCTAGTTACATTATGTTAACTTGGAGGAGAGCCGTGACAACCTATCCCCTTTGTTTGAAAATGCTATTATTATTATTATTATTATATTTTAACTATTTTTTGAAAAATTAATGACTTGGAAGGACTAAATTCAGAGAAATAATTTACCATCTGCCATTTTTAAAAGGCACTGAGGTAGATCTTAAGTAAATGTAGAAAACACGATAATTTATCAAAAATCAGCAATAAATCTGGCATACAGATGGCACGATGATAGCTACATATACAAATTATATCAATATTTATTTTAAAATAAAAATTTTTGAACAAAGTCAACATTCTTATACATACTAATACTTCTTATAAAATAAAAAACATTTATCACACATTATTTTAAGAAAATAGGAAGAAAAATGGTTTGAAAGAATGGTTTAAGAAAATAGGAAGAAAAATAATTATTTAAAATAAACAATTATTTTAAATATTTGTATAGTAGAATACCGTATTTCATCCACAAGAGGGAGAATACAATTGTTTGTTTACACGAGGTCAGATTATGCTTAGTAGTGTCAAATTACAATATAAATTGTCTTCGTTAGTTGGAAAAGTTTTTTAGAATTATGAAGTATTTGTTGTTATTAGATGCAGAATATCAAGAATGTAAATATATAAACCTTTTTTTTATCCGATGCCAAAATCATGAATAATTTGAAAAATTATATATTATTTACATATGCTAATTAGGCTTAATTGCTTTTGTGATCATGAATAATTTGAAAAATTATATATTGTTTACATATGCTAATTAGGCTTAATTGCTTTTGTATTTTTTTTCTTTTGGTCCAAAATTAAAAAACTATATCAGGACACAGTATATGGACAACAAAATCAATTTTTTTGTGCCAAAAAATTAAAATGCAAAAATGTTATGTCAAAATATCAAATATTAAATATCATATTTCATATTTCTTGGAGCGGAAAAGGGCATGTCTTTATTAAAATGAGGAGCGGAAAAGGTTAAATTACAGAAAATTAATATTAATTATTCCATAAAGTTTATAATAGATATTTTACTAACACCGAAATAGGTATTAATTATCCAATTCATGCTGTTGTGCATTAATAAATAATAATCATCTATTATATTTATATTTTTGGTGCTAATTAATGACATTATCTTCCTTGAAATTGTAAGATTAATGTAGTATTGCTATTTAAAAAATAGCTTGTAAGCTAGTTTCTACTGGCAACCAACTATACTATTACTTATGTTTCAATTTAAAAAAAAATTAAATTGATTAATCTTGTAAATGATATAACTAGGAATTTAATTTTTAAATTCAAATAACATCTGAATTTGAACCCTTTACCAATTTTAGGGAATACATTATTTACTTACCACTATGATATTATCTAAAACTATTAATATCTTTAAGATTAAAAAAAATAAACTAAATAATTAAATAAAAAAGATGAAAAGTATAGGGAAGTGAAATATATTACAAATCCTAATTTTGCAATCAGTAATATTCAGATATGGAACTGTAGTACAGTGCTGGCCAATCCCGTGGGTGCAAGTGGGCCCGCAGTTGGTCTATTGTGTCTCTATGGCAAGATTTCCAAAAAATTAATTTAAAAATATCATTTTTTAACTTTTCTTAATCATATGAAAATAATTTTAAAATAAGTAGTAATCATTTTATTTCCATCTGTTTTATTAATTTGAGTTTGCTGTAAATCTACTAAAATACCATTTTTATCTACTGAACGAGAATTGTAATTTACAAAATTATAAAAAATAAATAAATAAAAAATGTAGTCTAAATGTTTTTAATATGTCCAGACTTAACACAAAAACCTTTGATCTATCGACAGCAGTAGGCACGCTCCGAGATTGTGTGGGAAAAAGCTTGTGTGGACTTGGTTTGCTTCATTCGCATTTAAATTGATATTAATGACTGAATTGTGTGTATTATCCGTTGAATAGTTGTTTCCAATAATTCAAATTTATTAGTTATTTTTGGATAAAAATAATTATAATAACAAAAAAGAATTCTACTTAACATGTCTGAAGCAGGATCAAGTAAACGGCCATGTTTTTAACTTATACAGAAGTGAGGAGGCTTAGCAAAGGCAAAGTATTAGAACGTTTTCTTAATTTGATTTTTGAAATAAAAGCATTTCTTGAACAAAAAGGGGAAATTTATAGTACTCTTGAAAATCCTAACTTGCTAGGTGATTTAGCTTTTTTTAGCTGACATTTCTCAGAAATTAAATCAGTTAAATCTTGAACTTCATGGTGAAAATAAAAATTTTGAAAATAAAGCTATGGTAAGTCCTCTTAAAGCATTTAAAAGTAAATTAATCCTTTTGGAGTTCACTTAATCAAAAAAAAATCCTTGACACATTTTTCTCAAATGTCAAAAATTTCTAGAAAATCTGTTAGATTCCTGAATATACATTAATTATCTAACTAAATTAAGTAATGATTTAGTCAATTTGACTATTTGAAACTGATTTTATTTTTCAAAATCCTATCAATAACGTTGACGTTACTACTTTAATCTAACTAAATTAAGTAATGATTTAGTCAATTTGACTATTTGAAACTGATTTTATTTTATTTTTCAAAATCCTATCAATAACGTTGACGTTACTACTGTAAAAAAAATCCTTGACACATTTTTCTCAAATGTCAAAAATTTCTAGAAAATCTGTTAGATAATTAATGTATATTCAGGAATCTAACTAAATTAAGTAATGATTTAGTCAATTTGACTATTTGAAACTGATTTTATTTTTCAAAATCCTATCAATAACGTTGACGTTACTACTTTAGGTGCAGAATTAAATAAATTTAATACAACAAATACAATGGGTGATCGGTTAATGAACATAATCCGTTCCAAGAAAATGTTTGTTATCCGAATTGTTTGTTAACCGATCATCGATTTACCTTAGGTTTTAATGGGAATTTGATTAATTCGTTCCAGAGACCCAAAAAAACATAGTAAGAAATTATATAATTTCTTACTATGTTTTTTTGTATGTAATAACAGTAATATATACATACATAGTCTTGCATTTTCATCTATTATGTTTATTTTCTGATAAAGAATCTGCCCAATATCGATTGCTTTTCTCTCTCCTTCAGGATTTTTCGGAAGTGATTAATAGCATCGTCGTGGTAGAGACCTCCAATCTTGTTGACCTTAACTTGGTATGGGTGCCATTCTTAGACCAAAAATTTGTAAAATCTCTCTCTCTAACCTTTAATAAATCTTTGATTTGTTTTATGTTGTCTCCAAGTTCATTTTAATCGGGAAAAACTACTTCCATCCTTACCCAAAAGTCCACAAGCGCAAGGCCTAAGCCTGTCATGAGGATTTAATAGCCTTGCTCGAGTGGAGCCTATAGGGAATCGGGCGATGGTGTACTGTCTCTATTTCAGGTTCAGCGTCGGAGTGCGAGCGGAGCCTATAGGGAATCGGGCGACGGTGTACTGTCTCTATTTCAGGTTCAGCGTCGGAGTGTGAGCGGGATTGTTCTAGGGGAGCCATCTTGGCCAGATGTTCAGCCTTTATTTTCTTATACGTATTAAACATGAATTTGTCAGAATACCCATGTTTATGCCCGATGGTAAAAATCCTGGATAATTCTGCCTTATGTAAAGAATCATTGCTACAGTGAGTAAAGTATCTACGGAAAAACGAGTTAAAAGCGGACTTCTTGTATGCCCACGGGTCGAAAGACCATCTAGGAATGATAACAGGGATGGCAGTAGGTTTAGTATACACCGTGATCATCTAATGCAGAAGTGCTACCAAAGGACCCCACAGTGTGCACTAGTAAATAGAGTTAACCGCCTCCTCAAACATACTATTCTGCCTGATTTTATCTGTAAGAATAAGATTGTCAACCCTGCTTGCCCCAGGGTTTTTGCTTACAATAAGACCCATAAAGACCCGGTAACCGCCCGATCGATTGTGGAAAAGATGCGTTCTCCAACCTATCTTATTGAGAAACATCTAGCTAAATGGTGTCTTACCTTTTTAAAATCCTACCAGTTTAGCATATCCTCCCCCACTGAGTTTTTAGACAAATTTAGAGGGTTACGCCCAAGTAGTGGCAATGATATGACAATTTTAGATTTTGAATCGTTATATCCTTCCTTGAATTTAAATGCCACCTGCTTGGTGTTTTACAGATTCCTGATTGAGCACACACCTGTCGAACAAAGAGATCTAGAGCTTCTCCGTGAGATCGCATATTTAATCTGTCATTATTCTTTTTTTGAGTATAACGGCGTTTACTATAAACAACTCCAAGGCGTCCCTATAGGGAGTCCTATGGCTGGTATCCTAGCCGAGTTAGTGATTAGAGAGTTGGAATCACAATTGAACCCTGATTTAGTCAACGAGTTTTTACTTTATTCAAGATATGTTGACGATATCTTTATTCTCTGGAACGGAGCCCATAAATCTTCTCTCCTTCTTAAACACTTTTCGAGAAGTGAATACGGACTGTCTCTGAAACTAACTCAAACTAGCCGGTCGGTTGTAAATTTTCTAGATATCAAAATCATCGCCTCCGGAGATCATTTTGACACCACGGTGTATACTAAACCTACTGCCATCCCTGTTATCATACCTAGATGGTCTTTCGACCCGTGGGCATACAAGAAGTCCGCTTTTAACTCGTTTTTCCGTAGATCGTTTACTCACTGTAGCAATGATTCTTTACATAAGGCAGAATTATCCAGGATTTTTACCATCGGGCATAAACACGGGTATTGTGACAAATTCATGTATAATACGTATAAGAAAATAAAGGCTGAACATCTGGCCAAGATGGCTCCCCCAGAACAGTCCCGCTCGCACTCCAACGCTGATGAACCTGAAATAGAGACTGTACACCGTCGCCCGATTCCCTATAGGCTCCACTCGAGCAAGGCTATTAAATCCTCTCTTAAGTCAAGTAATATGGGACATACTTTCAAAAGAGCCCCCACCATCTTTAATATTCTGCGAAATGACAAATCCAAGAGATCTGAAGATTTTAGATCGGGCGTATATAGTGTCCCCCTCCATAATTTTGACGATAACAGATCTGAAATTTACATCGGAGCGACTGCTAGAAATTTTAAGGAGAGGCTCTCCGAACATAAAGACAATATTGCTAAAGGTGTCCTTAGCACCGCTCTGGCGCAAAGAGCATATGAAAGAGACACGGAGGTACTCTGGGATGAAGCCCATATTATAAGGAATGTATACGATCGCAAGACACTCCCTATAGCGGAGAAGATTGAAATTCTAAGAAACAATGAGACTAATAACGTGATTAACATCCAGCAAGCTGACGGATTAAGTGCGGCGTGGAGGTATGCTATACGCAATAAGTTTTAATAGTTCCTGTTCGCCTCCCTTGGTTTTATATGTTCCTAACATTCCCGCAGTTGATGATAACTGTTGTATGTTATTGTTATATTTAATTGTATAGTTTATTTATATATTAATTTGTAAAATTTTGAATGTATTATCACGTTCTATTTTTGGAACGTCAGTTTAAAGTTTAAAGAATTCCTCTGTTCTATTCTGTTTTTATGTGTACAACTGATGATGATATCTCAGATATCGAAAACGTTTTTGTGTTATTAAATTTATTCTTTACCACTGCTTAGTGTGCTTTTGTCGGACTTTAATTTTAAAGGTAAAGCAGTGTTAGTGATTTCTGTTATTAATAAATCAAAAATTAACAAATAAAAAAGTTTTTCCATTTTATACATATAATAATAAGGATTGCAAATAAGTATTAGTATTTAAAGCAAAGTCATATCTTTGCCTATGTTATTGACTCCTGTTGTGCTGCACGTTTTCATTTAATGCAAACTTTTATGCTTCCGAAAGATTAATAGACTGCTTTTCATTTCTTACTTTTCCTTTGTCACTTCCTGCGAAAATCTGTACTTCTTCTGCTACCGTTAATTCATTCATGTCGTGAAGCTGTTTAGTTATTTTGGCATTTTCCCATTCTATTTTAACATCGTACTCATATGCCCTTTTTTCCAATGCTGTTGTTAAAACCCCTCTTTTTATATCTCTTTCATGCTCACTCAACCTGTCCCTTAGATTTCTTGCTGTCGCCCTGATGTATATTTCATTCTGCTGTTTGTCTATGTTTACCAGAGGTATCTGATATACTCCTGTGCGCTCCTCACATCCATATTCATTCTTTACATTTCTAAGCATGCTGAAGATCGTCTTCGATCTCCTATAAGCACGTTTTCTTTCATTTTCCTTTAATATCCTGTCTACTGTCTTGAAGCCTCTTAATGCATCAGATATTACTTCAAAACTCTGTTTGCCCAACCACTGCATTCTTGTCGGCTATGGTTTGTTTGCTCTGAATTGTCATTACTTTCTCTTTGTTGTCTTTACAAGGTCTCTTTATAGATTTTGTTTACTAATCTTCTACTAAATCCATGCTTTCCAGCTATTTCCATAATTGTTTTCACTTCTTTCTTGAGTAATAATTGCATGCTACAATGGGATAAAGCTCTAGCCACGTAAGATCTTATGGCTGCTTTTTTATAACTCCATCTGTCATTCCACCATTGCAGGATTATTACTGGGATGCTTGACAGCTTTTGGTAAACTGATGTTTCGAGGGAACTGCCTCTCAGCATTATTTGGATGTCTAGAAAGTGTATTTTTTTTTGTTATCCTTCTGTTCTAACGAAAGCTTCAGGTCATAACTGGAAACCGTGGAGAGCATTTCTAGTTCTTCTGTCTTATCTTCATTCCTTCAAATCACAAAAATATCGTCGATGTACCTCAAATAAAGATGGGCTTCATTAATGACATTATGCAAGTGGGTTTCCTCGAGAGACCTTAGTACCAACTCCACTTGCTAGAGCTTCCGCAAGTGGGCTTCCGATTGGGACTCCTCTGGTTTGCTTGTAGAAGTTTCCTTTGAACCTGAAATAAGAATTATAACACAAAAGATTAACTAAATCTCTACAGAAGCTTGGGTCAGGTGTGTGATCTGGGAGGTTAGCTAATAAAAATCTGTACAAGCACAAACAGGTTGGTGCAATGTTTAGTGACGGGTAGAACTTTTCAAAGTCAAATCTTGCAAAGACTTGCTCCCTTACTATTTGTACATTTTTAAGCTTTTGCAAGAACTCGACAGGAGAGTTAACGACATAAGGATAATCTTTAATCTTAGAACCAATCCATTCTGCTGTAGCTCTTTCTAGATTGTATAAAGGGGATCTGCATTTTTCAACTATCAACCGGAATGTTAGGGGCCTCTTGAGCATTTTCACATATGCAAAAAGCCTCGGACAGGCTGGATTAGAAATTTTCTTCACTCTCATAAAGTCAGGTATGTTCCTATTCCTCAGCAATTTATCCCATTTCTTTACTAGCCTTGCTGTAGGATCTTTTTCTAGAATCTCTGCTTCCGACTGTTGGATATATTCTTCAAGGTAATCATCATATACTTGCCTCTGTAATATCACTAGTTTTTTGGATTTATCCTCTCTTGTAATTGATAGCTCATTGGCCTGCAACCACTCATGAGCCTGTTTAATTTGCAACTTCTCTTTATTTGCCTGCAAGATCCCCAGTGCATACTTCTTCACATGTGTTAAGGCTTCATCCACAAACTTCCAGCGATTTCTTTCCTTTTGAACATCATCCATACCTTTTATAAGCTTCTCAAATGGCAGTATCATGTCTTGGATCTTACTTACTATCTTTAGGGCATATGAAGGGCCTTTCTTCAATATTTCTTCGAAGAACAGGGGTATATCTAGAGAAGAGCAGAAACCTGGGAGTTCCTCAAGCAATGCGAACTGAATGGAGTGTTACCTAAAATATTCTTTAACATTAATTCCAGAAAGATCTTGGAAAATACGAAAAGAATTTGTCTAAAAGTGGGACAACTAACGCAAGGAGGAGGATGTGTATATTGCTCAAGCAAAAAATGGAGCTGTGCTTAAAAATAGACACTCTGGATTTACAAAACAAAGACAATAAACTAGATATGATTCAGCAGGAAGTGACACTCTGAAAAATAAACTGAGAAAGAAGTATATAAAGAAAGTGAGATGGCTGATTAAAGGGCAATTGAAAACTAAGAAAAGTAATGAACTACCTCTAGAAGATGTTGTCACAGTAATAGGGAATTTAGATATACCCCTGTTCTTCGAAAAAATATTAAAGAAAGGCCCTTCAGATGCCCTAAAGACAATAAATAAGATCCAAGACATGATACTGCCATTTGAGAAGCTTATAAAAGGTATGGATGATGTTCAAAAGGAAAGAAATCGCTGGAAGTTTGTGAAAGAAGCCTTAATATATGCGAAGAAGTATGCACCGGGGATCTTGCAGGCAAATAAAGAGAAGTTGCATATTAAACAGGCTCATCAGTAGTTGCAGGCCAATGAACTATCAATTACAAGAGAGGATAAATCCAAAAAACTAGTGATATTACAGAGGCAAGTATATGATGATTACCTTGAAGAATATATCCAATAGTGAGAAGCAGAGATTCTAGACAAAGATCCTACAGCAAGGCTAGTAAAGAAATGGAATAAATTGCTGAGGAATAGGAACATACCTGACTTTATGAGAGTGAAGTAAATTTCTAATCCAGCCTGTCCGAGGCTTTTTGCATATGCGAAAATGCTCAAGAGGCCCCTAACATTCCGGTTGATAGTTGAAAAATGCAGATCCCCTTTATACAATCTAGAAAGAGCTACAGCAGAATGGATTGGTTCTAAGATTAAAGATTATCCTTATGTCGTTAACTCTCCTGTCGAGTTCTTGCAAAAGCTTAAAAATGTACAAATAGTAAGGGAGCAAGTCTTTGCAAGATTTGACTTTGAAAAGTTCTACCCGTCACTAAACATTGCACCAACCTGTTTGTGCTTGTACAGATTTTTATTAGCTAACCTCCCAGGTCACACACCTGACCCAAGCCTCTGACAGAGGGCTTCCTGGGAGAGGATTAGAGATTTAGCTAATCTTTTGTGTTATAATTCTTATTTCAGGTTCAAAGGAAACTTCTACAAGCAAACCAGAGGAGTCCCAATCGGAAGCCCACTTGCGGAAGCTCTAGCAAGTGGAGTTGGTACTAAGGTCTCTCAAGGAAACCCACTTGCATAATGTCATTAATGAAGCCCATCTTTATTTGAGGTACATCGACGATATTTTTGTGATTTGAAGGAATGAAGATAAGACAGAAGAACTAGAAATGCTCTTCACGGTTTCCAGTTATGACCTGAAGCTTTCATTAGAACAGAAGGATAACAAAAAAATACACTTTCTAGACATCCAAATAATGCTGAGAGGCAGTTCCCTCGAAACATCAGTTTACCAAAAGCTGTCAAGCATCCCAGTAATAATCCTGCAATGGTGGAATGACAGATGGAGTTATAAAAAAGCAGCCATAAGGTCTTACATGGCTAGAGCTTTATCCCATTGTAGCATGCAATTATTACTCAAGAAAGAAGTGAAAACAATTATGGAAATAGCTGGAAAGCATGGATTTAGTAGAAGATTAGTAAACAAAATCTATAAAGAGACCTTGTAAAGACAACAAAGAGAAAGTAATGACAATTCAGAGCAAACAAACCATAGCCGACAAGAATGCCATAGCTGCATTCTTGTCGGCTATGGTTTGCTTGCTCTAAATCGTCCCCTGCCTAAATGGCCCCCTAAATTGTCCCCTGCCTAAATGGTAACAAAATTAAAATTTCGATATTATTTGCTATAATTTTTTGAAATGGTGCGTCACCTGAATGTTTTCGGCTTCTTCAAATTTCGTTAAAACTCTTGCAGTGGCAGTGACTATCCCATGACAGATAGATTGTAAATTCCGCAAAATTTACATTCTAGGTAAAACATTACATCTCTAAAGATAACTTTTCAGAATAAATTATCTTTTATAAATATGTTAATTGTCTTGAGAAGTATTTTAATAATACAATTTCAGTTACTTATGATTATTCAATACAACGGAGTATTACTAAAATAGTTCCGTTTTAGAAAAGCTATAATCCATTAAATATGCATTTCCGACACTGTGTTCATAGGACATTTTTTTTTTATTCTCATGAGTAGAACCTGCCCTGGAAGTTTGTCGGTGGACTTTAGAAACACCCTGTATACTATATGATGTGCTTTACTTCATCATTATTTGCCAGATTGGAGAGAAGAACTGTGCAGACTCTATGCCAGCTTTTCAAATTTGTTAATTTTTATTCGTGTCTTGATGATCTTTATGTCATATTATATTGGTTTCCACCATTCCAATCTGTATTGAAGAAACGTAAATTCTGTGTGTATTCGCAACATTTTAATTTATCAACCACACATTGTGAAGAATATTTATCGTACCATCGGTTATGTTCTTTTTCTTCTGTGTATTTGCCAGATTGTACAGAAAAACTGCGCAGGCTCTATAATTTGTGTATATTTGTGTGTCTCATATTTTCTACCATTTTCATCGCCACATTGTACAGATGGACTGTGCAGGCAAAAAAAAAATTAATAATTCTGTTAATATTCATTCCAAAATATGTATTTATTTATATATTGTAAATATGTTAGTTTTATTTAAAAAAATAAAAAATGTTGGCTGCTGCTTTCTTTTTTCTGCTAATGACCTGTCAGATTATCTCTTGACAAGAATCTTTAAATCATTCGTTTACTTTCCTATCATTTTCTATCTTCATTCTTTATTCTTCCCAGGCCAAACCAATGAATAGTGCCTTCTATCTCTATTTCCAACAATATTTCTGACAATCTTATGTAGGTGGGCTGCACTGGATCATTTCAGGTTAAAATAAAATTTTACTTTTTAAAATGATATACTGGTGTTTGTATTATAATACAGGTAGGCCTCGATTAGTGTGAGTTCGAATAATGTGATATTTGATTAGTGTGACATATAAAAATGATACTGTTTTTCACTTAGTGCGAGCAAATATTTGATTAATGTGAGTTGTAAGCATAGACCAGTCTTACTAACAAAGGTCTGTCCCCTTTTATGATGTCAATTAACAAATCATTTTTAATTTTTGGTTAGTAAAATGGACGAGGAGCAGCCCAAGAACAGTCAGTTGGCTTTGAAGGGGTGAAACACCAAAAAGATGGGCTTTTTTTCCGTTAGCTATTATTTGCCTATTATACTGCTGTACTACCCATATTATTTATTTTCTTTTGTTTATTACTTGATTTCTTTATTTAAAATAAAACTTGTAAAAAAAATTTGTTTTTGTTATCTTTTGCTGTCATATTCTGCTAGTAAACAAATAGAAAACTTGTTAAAAATTTCTCATTGGTTCATTAACTTAGCTAACTAGTTCTATCTGGAACTAATTTACTGATTCAATAAAGCTGCAATGCTTAATCGCAAATCAGACTCCACTCAATTCTTGACCCAGAATTGGCAGCCAGGCGGTGTTCAACTTCTGCTTTTGATTCACTATTTTGGTTTCGATTTGATGGTTGGTTTGATGATAGTGTGAGATGCAATCCTGGTAAGTTATTAATTTAGATCAGCCATTTTCAACCTGTGGCCTGGCAAGCTTTTTTATGCAGTTTGGAATTCATAGTTATGAATTTAATGAAAGTGCAGAATTCTCCTCCCACATGCAAAAAATAAAATAAAAATTCTGATATTAAAAGTTTTAAATCTAGAAAAAAATTAGTTTTCCTAATTTGCTAGGTCCTTCCTGATGCACTCATAAAATATTTTCACATGACACCAACCAGTTGCCAACTGCTGATATAGCATGTTGTGGCTCGCTTAATGTAGCAAAAAAATGCATGTGGCCTGGGAAAAAAAAAAATTGAGAACAGCTGATTTAGATGATGAATAACGATGTAAAAAATATGAAAATAAATTTTTCTTAAACAGTTAGTATTATGGTTATTTATTGTGAGATTGGCTAATGGCCAGAATTTCACAAAGCAAGAACCAATTATCATATTTTACACATAGTTAATACTTCGATTAGTGCGAGAAATTCGTGGGACCCATTATTCTCACTAATCGAGGCCTACCTGTAATTTATTTTAT
>AYEL01085528.1:0-19837 GCA_000484575.1 Olivierus martensii | reverse complement strand
GAAAGCGTTTCCGGAAAGCGATTGTATTATTAGTATATGTAGTGCATATTATATATATCTAATAATAAATTAGTTTTTTATCCTGCTTCAAGTGCTTGTTGTGATTTCTTGTGGCATTAATATATTGGTAACTAAAAATCAAAGATCATGTAATTTATTGGTTTCAAATTTTTATCGAATTTTAAGTGCTAAAGTTGGGGAGTAAGCTTTTATATGGGTTTTGCATTTTTACTGATTTTCAAACTCAAAAATTGGGGGTTGGCTTATACACAGATTGGCTTATATTCAAGTATATACGGTATTTAAATATTTACAAATATAATATAAGCACAAGAAAAATGTTCATTAAGTAAAACACACAAATTAAGTAACATGCATGTAACATTAAATAAAATGCAAAATTTAGCTTAGTAAAACTTCATAATAATAGTGTATAGTTAACTCATATATATGCTTTTTTTTTTCTTTTTATATATAAAAATATGTTTGTGTAAAATGTATCTAAGGATTAAAAAACAATATATGACAATCACTGTACCATATCTATATGTTACCTGTTCTTATTATGCTACTTTCATGCATTACCCATACTGCATGGGTCGGGCTTATTGATAATACAATCGTCACTTAATTTATGTTCATAAATAGCAATGTTCTTCATTATTTTTTCCTGTTTCAGATTAGCTATTGATCTTAAACTTGCTTTCTTCCAGTGCCGGATTTAAGCCGATTGGACCGATTGCACCCAATCAGGCCCCGTCTTGAGAGGGCCCCCACATTGAAGCTAACTGAAATCATGAAAAGGTTAATAAAGAAGAATAATGGTTTATATTTATATAAACCATTATTCTATTATGGCTTGGCTTTTACACCCCAGCTTTCGAACATCTAAGTTTTGTAGATCCACAAAAAGGAAAATTTTTCTTGGAAAAATTGAATGTGAATGAATCGATTTTATTTTATCTCTTGGAACAATTTTCTATTTAAGTTAACACTATTTTTGCAGATTCCAAAGTATTCTTATCTAATATTCTGAAAATATTTTCTGTGTACTCAAATTAATAAATTAGGGTTAATTAGAAGATGACCTCATTTAATGCTGTTTCGTTTAGCGCTTGGTTTCTTTGGAACGTATCCCCCACATTAAATGGGTCTTATTGTAGATTCTTGCCAACTCAAAGTCTACAGCTTCTCTTGCGGTTAGCTGGTTAGCACTCGCTAATCTTAAGGTCTGTAAACATAGCGAACGAGGGATAGTGAATGAATTCGTTCATTTAATGTAGATGTCATCATAAAGAACAGACCCAATGCATTCATTTGTTATCTTCACAAAGGTTCCATCATTAGACAGTACATCAAAGCAAGTTCAAAAGTGTTTGATCAAATGACTGTTGATAGTACATACGGAGTACGGAATTCACTTCTAGTTTATTAATATGATTTGTCATTTTTAATAGATACTGTGTGACCATAGAAATTAATTCTTCATCTCATAGCATACTTGCAGAAAAATAATCTTTAACCACACCAGTTACTTATTATCTGAATCAAATTATTTAAAGTACTCAGACACTCATAACATTAGGGAAGTTGAGCGAATATCTACATGCATTTGATTCATTTAGATGTGGATGGCAAGGCAAATTTTATATTGAACACCAAACAAATTCGACCAAATTCATTTCTTATCCTTTGTTTTCTGTGCTACACGCTCGAAGCAAACTTGTGCTAAACTCTTGTGCTACACGCTCAAAGCAAAGATATACAGTATATAACATCCATCAAATCTGTCACATGAAAGTCGCAAAATTAAAATCGGTACAAACCACAGCATTACATTACCTCATTATAACACACTTCTACAGTATGCAATGCAATGTAACTGATCGCTTAAAAGTGAAATAAATTTTTTACCAAAAATCACCTGACTGTATGGATGCTAAGTCAATACACTTGCAGATTTTGTAAGCTGGACCTTAACAAAAGCATCCAATGCATGCAGAGTTTCACATAATCATCTCTTTCACAGAGCAACGAAACGCCACAACATCGTCATTTTTAGCAGTAAAAATCGCTCAAAACATATAACTTAGAAAAAAATTTCCCTGATTTTTCCAGGTTTTAGGAAAAAACAGCAGTTTCCCTGACTTTTCCCTGACATTTTAACCTAATTTTCATTTTCCCTGACTTTTCCCGGAATTCCTGGTTTTCCAGGTGAGTGGCAACCCTGAATTAATAATTTAATTATAATTTTTAACTAATTTTTCTAAAGAAAAATTTGCCTCAGCACAAGATTGAACTGGAGACTTCCCAGGTTACTATCATGATGCCATAATTGCTAGACTACTGAGACTATCTGGTAAGATGATTCTTTACACATTATTATTAATTTACAATTTCTTAATCATTGATACCACAAATATGCCAATAAAAATTTATTTTATTATTAGTTTATTTCATAATTCAGAGATGGCATTAACATTTGTCTAAATTATTTGAAATGATTAAATTCTATTACAATCAAAGATTATTTAGGTAGAATTAGGATTTATTTAGTTATTATTCCTTGAAATTTAGGCCTAAAAAGTTTGTTGCTAATGAATTGCAAACTATTGCAAAAGAAAAAAAATTTAAAATTTCAAATTGCAGGCTAGGCCACAATTTTGTTTTGGCTCTGGGGACTAAGTAGTGAAGGCACAAACAAAAATATTAAAAGTGCAAAAGTGCTAATGAGGAATAAATGAGTGCAAAAGAAAAAGTTTAAAAATCCAAAAGTGGGGCCAACTTCACACTGGTATCTATGAGACTTAGTTATTATATAAAATTATATTCAATGAGGAAAATTCAGATATTAGAAAATCTTAAAAATTCTCAAAACAAACAAAAATCACAAACTGCTTTGAATAAGGTATATCATATCATTCCAAAAATAATGTCCAACAATTTTTTAAAAATCATTATTTATTCTACATCAATAGTATTGATATATATTTTATATATATTCTATCTTTAGGAACAAACTTCTACTGTTCCAAATTCACCTTTTTTTCAAACTACTTTTTACCATCTTAAAAGTCTGTATATTATCATGGTAACATATAATATAGGTACAGAAGATTCTCAATTTACACAGTTTCAGAGATATGCAGGTTCATAAGTCTATTTTTTTTATTTCTATAAAACATAAATGAAAAAGTTAAATGAAAAGTAATTCATAGGTTACTTTCTTTATACTGCTTTTATCTATGAATTATACAAAAATATAGTGCTAAGATTAGATGTTTTTGAAAAGTAGTTTAACTGAAGAAGTCACAAATAGGTTAAAAACATTTCTGTAATAAAATTTTTTTCTTCTGATCAGTGCTGTTTGTTTTAATTTCATATCAGGAAATAATATACATGAAAAAGTCATTAAACAATTTACCTTTTTTCCAAAAATCTCACTTATGGTCTTAAATTTTCTTATCTATGAAAGTATGTTCAATAAATTTCATTTGCCATTCTGTTTGCTAATGCACTCATTTGTGTATATTGAATTTAAGCATTGTTGGACTTGTGGTTTTTGATTTATGTAGAAATTTTTTAAACATATTAATCCATAAATTCTCTGACTTACATGGTTAATTCATCTAAAAATTACCCTGCTGTATTTGTCAGTTTACCCATATAACTGGAACCAATCTTTTTACATAATCTAAATATTGCATAAATTGGAAAAATAATTTTTTAACAAAAATTTTGAATCAAAAACTCCTGATACTAAGTGGACTATGGTGACTATGCCCACAAAATTTTATGGTTACATATTGTTTCCTGACTGAAAGAGAAACAATACAGCAGTGGCAACATTAGAAAATGGTATCCTCTCTCCTCTTCATACATACACATTAATACATAAATATATGTAATACTTTGGAACTAGGAATGTAGTGACTTCAGATACACAGTCACTGAGAAACATGCAAAAAACTTTGTTTTTTCAAAGCAACAAACAGTTAGCAAAATACTACCGAAAAATACATTTATAATAGATATAATAAAATTAACTTTATTTAATATAATAAATATGAACAATAGTTTAATTCTTTTTGCTTCAGCAAGCAAAATCATTAATAATTGTTTATCAATTAATCAATTTAATATTAGCATTGGTTTCCCTCTCCCTTGATAAATATTATCTGTTAAAAAAATACACCATTAAGTCTTTGTAGACTGATTCTACAGTGCAAAATATTGTCAAGATAAATATAATTAAGCTTGTGTGCAAAATTGCAACTGCATTTTCGCACCCCCTCATAATTTTTGCCCAAGGCAACTGCCTCACCCTAGATCCAGTATTGCAATACAGCAAAGAATATTAACACAAGTAATCCTCATCTTAGGATATATTTCTGTTCCAAGAATTTTGAACCCTGCTATTGTAAATCAGAAACAGCCAGAAGTTAAAAATAACCAAAATTCATGGAGTGCCCATTACCAATATTTATCATCACATTTTACTTTTTCAAAATAAACTTAAACACAAAAAAGATGCTTTCTGACTAGGTTGGTGGACTTCAATGATCTGTAATCAGACCATTTAGTCAGAGAATTAAACTCAGGTCAATTGCATTATCTAATAACAGAATTTATCAATGATATTACCATTGTAACTACAAGTTGGTTGTAAGTCAATGTAGTTGCTAATTTGTAAGTAGAGAAACACCCGTATACCAGGGATCATAACCAAGGGATGCATGGATTCACCATAACTTATAGGAGGGCAACAAAAAAAAACCACGAAAGTTATATATCATATCATGTTTATTGATTACATGTTACAAAGAAATGTAATCAAAATTAAACAACGATTTTAATAGGATGCATGGTATTGCATTGATTTAACAATATTTTTTCATGTTGGGTTTGATATTTGTAGTAGCCAAATACAAAATTAATTCTAAATTTTCATTAGTTTAGCAGCAGTGCTATCCTGTGTGTGCGTGTGTGTGTGCAATTTTTTTAAATTACATATTTCCCACATACAAATACAGTAAAAATAAAAAAATGTTTATTATTACAAATATGATTATTATTTTTTCATTATTGTTTAAAAACATCATCCTCAAACCATTGTAAACATAATTTCATTTCAGAAAAATATTATTTGAAAATGCATTGTTCAAAACTACAAATAATATTTCTATTGATTGGATGAGTTGTTTAAATAACACATGGTGAGGCGGGCTGCTAACAAATCAACGGAGGGCTGCGGTTTGTACATCTCTGCTGTATACCAATAATATATTACTTAACATCAACAAACAATAAAAAATTTAAATTACGTGACAATAACTTTTAATGTAACAAATTAACATGTTTGCACTTTTAACTTACAAATACAGTAAATATTTGTACTCTGAATCTGGAAAATAAAATTACAGAAAATATTTTATGTAAAGCTGAACTTTATGAAAGCCAGATATTTATGAATCAGGAAATATCTATATATTTATCTGCAAACCACAAGGAATTCATCATCTAATTTAGTGCCATGAAAGCCTTTCTTTAATTTGCTGGTTTAAAACACCAATTTGCTTTTTGTGTTTAAACAAAGGGCAAACATGCATGAATCTACAGGTGATATCTTTACATATTGACATATAGCCATTTGTCCAAGATGGCAAAAAACAATAAAAAATGATGACAACTATATAGAAAAATGATTAATAATCATAATGTATATATCTATGATCTGCAATAAAAACTTGTCTCAATTATATAGAATTACTTTTACTGTAACATAATACATATACAAAATATGCATCAAACTGGAATATGTTATTGTTTTATTTAGATATATTATAGGCAGAACTTTAAAAAAATATCAGTCAGTCAATACTTATTTTAACTGATACTAATCAGGTGAAAACAAGTATTAATAGTGAAGCTGAATTAAGTAAAACTAGTTTTGATGTAAATAATTTTGACTTAAAAACTAGTTAAGAGAATTACAGATAAGCAAGTCAATTTGATATGTGGTTCTTACTAAAAGTTGCATCATCAGCAAATATCTAAAATGAATGATTGGAAAAATAAATTTATTAATGCAATAATGCAATTATTTTTATTCTATTTCACTGCCAAACTAGATATATATAAAACTAACAGCATGAAGGCAGGAAAAACTTTCATAATGCAAAAAATTAAATAAATCCCACAAAATTAGTAGCGTTTTCGATTTATTACAAAATCCTCTTCAGCAGCACTATAAAGTTCAAGAACGTATACAATTCCATAGAACGCAACATATATGTGTGTTTTATGGAATTGTGTATGTTCTTGAACTTTATGGTGTAGCTGAAGAGAATTTTGTAATAAATCGAAAACGCTACTAATTTTGTGTGATTTATTTAGTTTTTCACATTATGAAAGTTTTTCCTGACTTCCTGCTGTTAGTTTAATTTATAGTAATAATGCAAAAATAGTAAAATGTTTTACAGCAGCATTACAGTATACAGGTAGTCTTCAACTTATGATTGCCTTGATTATGCCCAACTCTTACTTACAAAAGTGACATCAATAAATTCTGCTATTGGTCAATGAAACTGATTGGGTTTGATTCCTGGATCCAATGATTTAATATATTGAAAATATCCTTTTTTGTGTCTGATTCTTATAATTCTGTGGTCTTTATTTTCATTAAGATTATATAGCATCTTAGTAAAACTTAATTATGAAAAATCCATAAATTTTGAGCATTTCAACCTCTGATCATTTCCAATTTATGACAATGGGGTTTGAAATTTTTGAAACTGACCTCTATTGTAAGTCAAAGACTACCTGCACTGATGAAAGACATATATAACCCTTCGATATAGAAAATAAGCAAATAATCCTAATCTAATTCCATTTTAATGAATTCAAATAAATAAGATCAAACACATTAAAATCTGATATAAGATGCCATTAAAAAAATATCCCTTTACATTCAATTATTACTACTACTAATTGCTATTAGAAAACAAATTATTATTATTATTGTTATAGTACCTCAATGTGGGCACGAAGTATCTCTGGGGCAAAGTGCTATGTCGGACATGAGTCAATGTGATGTTTAATTGTGAATTAACTAAACTGTCTGTGTCAGTGCTGAGAAACTTTCTTACTATGTTGCATGTATCGATTAATGATGCTTTTTGAAGTGTTACGTATGTCTTGAGATGTACGAGGGTAATTCAATAAATAAGTTACAAATCGAAGTTGTATTATGAATATACGAGGGTAATTCAATAAGTAAGTTACAAATCGAAGTTGCGAGCTTCGTTTTTAATTAAGTGCGGGAAACTGTCACCACTAGATAGCAGCACTATCTAGTTTTATTGTGACGCACAAGGATCGTTCTGTGCATGACTGTACAAGATAGCGGCGCTCCTGAGTGGAGGCCGCCGGCCCACACGTAAGACCCGAGGACAATATCGACAGGCGTTGGCCTAAATGTGGTAAAGTGTGGCGCGTGTGTAAGGACAGGTAATCTTTTTTTGTGTCTCCAGAACGAATTAATCAAATTCTCATAAAATCCTATGGTAAATCGATGGTTGGTTAACGAACAATTCGGATAACTAACATTTTCTTGGAACAGATTATGTTTGTTAACAAATCACCCACTGTACTATTATAATGCTGGAAAGTTTAACATGCATATCACATATGCTGGATTGTTCATCAATCCTACATATAAAAAATCTAGAATGATACTCAATGATCATGAATGTTAATCCAATCCAACAATCCTGAAAAGCTCTTATGAAGATTTCTCAGATAAGTCCAATAAGAGAGATATTTATCTTTTTGATCGATTATGTTGGATTATAAATCTTTACAATTCACTATAATCTAGGGCAGTGTTTCTTGCCCTATGTATTATAGAATACTGGTATACCATGATCATGCTTCATGTGTGCTGGAGAAAATGCAAATTCTAAGAGTTATCATTTGTATTTTTGTTTGTTTACAAAAATCTTTATATATATATATATATTTTTAATTTCAGTAAATTTATATATGTTCAAAAGAGATATTAAAAGTATTATGTCTTTATTCAAAAAATTCTCAATAATCCCCATCTTTCATTAGGCTATATAAGAATTTTACTTTAGACTATCCCAGACCCATTCTCTAGAAATGGGCATTTTTCAAACCTCAGAAGCATGTCGAAAATTTGCAATTTTATCATAGAGATAAAACATGGGCTCAATGGAAACAGACTTTTTGAAAGGATGAGATCTTTGTTGATGCATTATAAGCCTCTATAGTTAATGTGTACCAATTGTGCACATTAACTATGGAGGCTTGTTGAACTTTGGAAAATTTGAAGTTTGTAGACAAATAGCTGTTTGAATGGTAATCAATATATTACTGTAGGAGATACAATGAATTCTCTCAATCTTTAGCAAAGCAATTTATTTAGGTTTTTCTGAAAAGCCAATAACATTTTTCTTACTTTATCTTCGGAAATACTCTGTTATCAGAATATTTTCCAAAGAAAAATGAAAAATTTATTAAGTCAAATATGGTATGATAAATGATTTTTGCATCAAATGTATTTTCTTTGTATCATAGAGATTGATATCATTTCACTATATAAACCAACAATCTACACTTATTGTTAAGAATTGAATATATTCTTTTTTTTTTTCATGAAAAAGTTTTACTGTTAACTTTAGCACTATACACTTGTAGACAATAATCATAAAATAAAATTCTTTGAGTTTCTCTTTCTTTGTCACAAATTAAATATTTTTATTATTTATAATTTTTTTCAGAGTAAGATGTTGAAAATGCAGGAGATTTAAATGGAATATTTTGAATATTTTTTTAATTTTCATAATTATTAAATAAATAAATAAAAATATATGAAAATATCTTACCGCATTCCCAAACCTGACTTATCTTTAAATAATATAGGATGTTCAAATCCATATTCTTGAAAATATTTCAAACTGAATTCTAATAATGAAAATTTTGTATTAATACAATTAATAACAATATGATTTTAATTGAAAATCATTTTATTAAAGAAGCAGAATATTAAAAATAAAATACCAATAATTATCAATAATAATATTTATGATTTTGAAGATAAAAAATTTAATTAAAGATAGTAATTAGCATCACTTTTATTTTCAAAATCAGAAGGAGAAACTTGGTCTACAGAACTCTTCCAAAAATTTTTATAAAACCAATTTTATTATAAAAGTATTTTAAATTATAATTATCAAAATATTAATTGGATTTTGCAGAAATATTATTTTATCAAAAATACAGAGAATTCATATTTTACTTACTATGAAAATATAAATAAAGATACATGAGCACTGATCAGAAAAATTTTCGACTTACTCATAAAGTCTTTTTCAGTTGTACACAGAAAGGTTATTCGTCTGTCAATAGTACAGCTGAAGATCTCATGAGTAGGATGAAAACATTTCAGAAATAAAAATTTCTCTCTCCTGATCAGTGCTGTGTATCTTTATTTTTAGAAGATGATAGTTGAATCTAGTAATTAAATGGTTTCTTTCCGGCCTCACTTCCGACTGGGTGTTGAACAGCCAGACCGATCAGAAGATGAGTATTGTCGATTGGTAGAGCGAACAAAGAGAGCAGAGAAAAGTCAAGAAAACGGAACGTCGATGACAAGGAGATTCAGTTCTTGAGTGCTGTGATCAATGGTCCGGTTGTTGCGGAATTGGCCCAGATTAAGGGCGGTGTCCGCTCTTAAACAGTGTGATAACTATGTGACCTTTTCTCTCACCTTTTTTCCCGGGAGAGATAACGAATTGTAAATAAATAAACGTATTTCTGCTACTTAGTGCTTGATTTATTTTCTACTAGCCCTAAGCTATATTTTATTGATGCAATATGGCCCTTTCTCCCAAAAGTTTGCCCACCCCTCCCCTAAACAATCTGAAAACCCAGTTAATAAGTAAATTTGAAATGAAAGATCTTGGTGAGGTCAAGAATTTTTTGGGAATTCAGATAAGAAATTTTTATGAACAGATTATGACATTGAACCAGAAAAATTTGATTAATAAGGTTTTAAAAAGGTTTGATTTTCAAAACACTAGATCAGTTGAAACTCCTGTAGAAAGTAAACTTTGTTTGGATGAATGTAATGTTTCAGAATGTAATTGTTTGTAAGGTTTGTGACTACAAAACCTTACAAACAATTGATAGGATGTTTAATGTTTGGATGTTCATTTAGATGTGTAATGTGCTTTGGATGTTCATTGTAGTCATTTAATCAGTCTTATAGTATTTAAATAAAATCATTAATCACAAACTGTTTTTTGAATGTAATGATAACAATTTAATTGGTTATAGTGATGTCGATTGGGCTAACACGAGGGTAATTCAATAAGTAAGTTACAAATTGAAGTTGCGACCATCATTTTTTAATTAATTGTGGGAAACTGTTGCCGTTCTGCGCATGACTATACAAGATGGCGGCGCCCCTGAGTACATGTACCACGATAGAACCGTGCCGTTGTGCGTTTTTCATGCAAAACATATGGAAAAGTACATGTACCATGACAGAACAGCCTGCCATTGTGTGTTTTTTTTTTGGCAAAACATATGGAAGGAAATATATATTATAAATATTCATATAAAAATAATTTATGATTAATAAATTTTTAACTATTTTATGATAAATAACAGCACAGGTAAGTTCTTGACCTATGGATAGTGCTTGAACCAAATCCTGAGATCATAGTTGAAATGGTCAGAAATTAGAATTGTCCCAAATTTATAGATTGTCCATTACTAGTAATTACAGTGGCACCGTAGCATTAATTTCAAAAATAATCATTTAGAAAATTTAATATAGACTTTATCCGTCAGGGGAAGTTTGGCTGTGTTTGTTTGGTTAAATTAATTATTATAACTGTTTATATATGAGAGGGGATGATTTTCACGGACAAGTATCGAAGATGAACATAGAGCCGGTCGGCCGGTGGAGATCGCCACGCCAGAAATGTTGCAGCGCGTTGAAGACATCATCCGAGCAGAGAAGAGGGTAACCGTCGATGCTGTAGCAACCGCTATTGGTTGTTCAAGCGGGAAACTGTCACCGCTAGATAGCAGCACTATCTAGTTTTATTGTGACACACAACGATCTTTCTGAGCATGACTGTACAAGATGGCGGCGCACCTGAGTACATGTACTACGATAGAACAGCGTGCCGTAGTATAAATTAAATTTTCGTAGCGAATGATTCCTGATGTGATAGATGCATCAGAATTGGCTCAATGCCAAAAATCGGTGTGTTCGGTTTCAAGAAAAACACCCGGTATATATCATATATTATTTTGTAATGTTACCGCAATCACATTTGTTATTTGTTGAAAGAAGTAACATTCTGTCAAATAGAAAGTGCTTCCAATACAAATAAATATTTTATTTATTGTCATTAATAAGCAAATTTAATATATATGACTATCTCGAACTCATCAATAACATTGATTTTTAAATTTTTGAATAGAAACAATTGCTTACGCATATATATATGTCCAGAGTCCATACCGATGCGGCCGGATGGCCGAGTGGTAACGCATTGACGTGCCATGCAAGAGGGCTCGAGTTCGCATCCCAGGTGCGGCATTTTCTGAAAAGTTTTTTTGTAGTGCCACGTCCGGCCCGGTGATCCCTGCCCTTCACCATCCGGCTCCCTCTACGGATATGGATGCAGCCCATGATTGGAACTGGCCCTGCCTCTTAGTAATCTCTCTGACTGGAAAGGAGCATAAAAATGTGAAAAAAGTCTATACCGATAGCTTTAGTTGGATGCATTTATATGGTCCATAGCAATCAAATGATTTAATAATTGCGTATTTATTTATAAACGTTACTTATTTTATTCATACATATAAACTATATTTTGAGGGGCCCCATGAGAAATATCCAATCGGGCCTCACACTAACTTAATCTGGCACTGTTTTCTTCTATTGAATTTCAACATCAAAACTATACAACCTCTGTGACATAGCAGTTTTTTGTAGGTTTTTCTTGACATGCATTTATGCTTGTTCACTCTTTTCCCTAGCAAGTGGAATATTATCTTATGTATCCTTCTTCTTTATTAATATCTTAGTATATGAGTCATATATCTTTTCATTTCAGGCATTTTATCCATATTGTTTATAATAATGTAAAAGAGGTTATTTGTCCTAGTAAACAGCAGTTTTATTCTGATCTTTGTCATGACTGAACTTCTAACTTTAATCAACAATGCATGTATCTCTACAGAATGAAAGCTCTGTTCTAAATCTTGCTGCTCAGTGGTGTTATCCCACCTATTTTTTTTTAATTGTGCTTGTCTTATGCTTTTAATTAGTTTCATTATATTGCCTCTTGTGTATCAATGATTTTTGGTTTGATCCATTATTCATTTGAGTTCTCTATTTTTTGCCAACTGCCTATGGCAATATATGTTTATATGTTTAAATAATGCTCTAAAAAGTGACATTTTAAAAGCACAAGACTCATATGAACAGTTATGAATAATTAGTGGCAAGTATATATCCTTCCTATAAACTTCTGTTAATATTCATTGTTCTTTATTTGTATAAAAATATCCAAATATGCTATCTCCATGTTACTCAATTTCTGTAACTCCAAGCTCAAGTTTTAATCTGCCAGTTTCTGTTCTAACTCCAAACTGTCATCATTGATAGCTCCTGCTTTTACAATGATGTCAGCATTGATATAACTCTTGTACAGACAGAAATTGCTCTGCATGCCATGTTAAACACCTTGTTCTCTGCATCTTACCAATCTTATTACTAACTCAACAAGAACACCCCTAGTGGGCTCCCTATGGGGACATCCTTATTCTGGACATAAACTTCTCATTTCAAGCAAAATAGGATCTACAGGTGAACATATGGCATAGATTTCTCAAAATTTCAAGATTTATTTTGTTCATTGGAAGAAAGATCATCAATATTCTTTGTAGCTTTAAACACTAAATTAAATCACATTGAAAGAAACAAAACCATGCAGATTGGATATTACACAGAAGTTATTACGCAGTTGGAAGGATATATACTTGCAGAGCTGGATTTGCATTTTTGGGGGCCTTAGGACAAGCAAGGCTTTGGGGCTCCTAAAAATTCAAATCAGCTACATCTAATTTTAAAGTCTCCTTATAACTTATAAGGAACCTTTAAAATTTTACTTTCTATCTAGCAGTTTAATAAAAACCCATTTTTTCTTATTAAAAGTTTATAAAAGTTGAAAACTGATTGGTAGTTTTGGAGCCCCTAGAATCGTGGTTCCCTAGGACATGGCCTATTCAGCCTATAGGTAAATCCGGCCCTGTATACTTGCCACTAATTATTCATAACTGTTCATGTAAATCTTGGAATTTTAAAATGTCACTTTTTAGAGAGCATTATTTAAATATGTGAACAGATATTGCTACAGGCAGTTGACAAAAAATAGAGAACTCAAATGGATAATGGATCAAACCAAAAAACATTGACACATAAGAGGCAATATAATGAAACTAATGAAAGCATATGTCAAGCACAATTAAAAACATTGCTATTTATGAAATAAATTAAGTGATGATAGTGTCATCAAGAAACCCAACCCATGCTGTATCAGTAATGAATAGGAGTAGTGTAAAAAGAACAGATAGCATGTAGATATGGTACAGAGACTGTCAAATATTGTTTTTTGATCCTTAAATACATTTTACACAAACATGTTTTTATAAATAAAAAAAAAGGAAGAAGCATGTATATGAGTTAACTATACACTGTTGATATAAACATGTTACGGCCAATGTCTAACATCTAGCCAATTTGTGAAATGGTTGGCCACTTCTAAATTTGGCCAAAGCTCAAAATAAATAAGGATTTATGACTATTTTGGGCTTTGACTGGCCAATTTACGATGCTCCCAACCATCAATGACCAATTTCAGAATTGTCCAAGAAAAACTGACTAAAGCTACAAGGGTAATTCAATAAATAAGTTACAAATCGAAGTTGCATTATGAATATACGAGGGTAATTCAATAAGTAAGTTACAAATCGAAGTTGCGAGCTTCGTTTTTAATTAAGTGTGGGAAACTGTCACCGCTAGATAGCAGCACTATCTAGTTTTATTTTGACGCACAATGATCGTTCTGCGCATGACTGTACAAGATGGCGGCATCCCTGAGTACATGTACCACGTTGGAACAGCGTGCCGTTGTGCGTTTTTTGTGGGCAAAACATATGGAAGCAAAGGATATCCACAAGGAAATGCTGCCCATGTATGGTGAACATTGCCTGTCACGTCAGGCAATCCATAATTGGGTGCAGAAGTTCCAGCGCACAAGAAGTTTAAGGTGACAACATTGGCCGGGAAAGTCATGTTGATGGTGTTCTGGAATTGCCAAGGCGTACTGCTCACCGAATTCCAGCAACATGGCCACACAGTTACGTCTGCCTCGTACTGCACGATTCTGACGAAACTTTGTGCCGCCATTCGCCGGAAGCGACCAGGCGTCCCAATAAAGGGGTGTTGCTGCTGCATGACAATGCCCGTCCTCATAGTGCCAATCAGACTGTAGCAATGCTGAGGTCATTCAAGTGGGAGGTCCTCCAACATCCATCTTACAGACCTCGCCTCGAGTGATTTCCACTTGTTTGGCCCTTTGAAACATCATCTTTTCGGAGAATGCTTTCCTGACGATGAAGCGGTTGAAAGAGCAGTGCACGCATGGTTCCAACAGCAACCAAAAGAATTTTACGCCACAGGTTTCTAGGGACTTGTGAAACGGTGGGACAAGTGCTTAAATTTGTCTGGAGATTATGTTGAAAAATAAACGTTGTTTGTATGACATTATCTCCATTCATTTCTTTTCAATCATGATTTGTAACTTACTTATTGAATCGCCCTCGTAAAAGTTTGGCAGAACTAAGTAGCAGAGTGCATTCGTGCAAATTTTGGCTTATTCACTAGCAAGAATGGGATTGTCTATCATGTCACATGTTGGTCTTACAATATTGATGCAAGAGATTATAGAACTTACCCACCAACTAATATGAATGGGATTGTCTCTCAGAGTAAGAAAAGGGCAGAGACACCCTTTTGCAAGATTTCTGTAACCAATTTATCATAATGCATTATGGATTTATTCTTTGTATTTTCTCATAAGATAAAAAAGATAAAAATGAAATACCATATTTATGAACAGTTCTGGCTAATGAATCTATCATTTGTTTAAAAAATACAGTAAATATTCTCAAAAATTCATCAGAGTTTTTAATATCTTTATTCATTTAATTTGGCAGTTATTAAACTTTTAAATATTGATTTAATTTTAATATATTGATAATAAAGTGCATTTTTTTAGCTATAAATTATTCAAATAAATCCAAATATACTAGCCAAAATCTAGCCCTAGAATTACAACGGAATAATTTAATGATTAGAAATAATTTGAACTAAAGTTAGCGCCATCTCGTAATGATTTCCAATCATTAATATTCCGTTGTAATTCAAGGGCTAGATTTTGGCTAGTATATTTGGATTTATTTGAATAAGTTCCCTTGATGCTTATATTGTAAAGTCTAAGCTATAAATTATATATAGCATTTTTAATTATTTGGTTTTTATTTTTGATATTAAAATTAAGAAAAAGACTTTGCAAATTCTTATAAGAAATCATATTCTAAACACTATTTCTTTTGTGGGATTTTTTAAACTATTCACTAAAAAGATTTCTGTCATGTTTTTCAACTGTAAATACTTTTTCCTTTGATATGATTTTTCTAACTATAAACAATGTTACTATTCTTTTCTTTGATATATTTTTCAACTGGAAAGACATTTTTTACTTTTGTTAATTTTTCAATTTAAATAAAACTATTTGAATACTGATTAGTGTTTGTCTTTACATTCAAAATAATTTTTTCTATTTTGACTAAACTAAAAAGATTTTTACAGTGGTGAACATGAGTTAGAATTAGTATGATCAACTACCATAACTGCATTATCAACTCTGCCAAATTTCTAATTTTGGTCACTTTTTCTCACGCCAAGAATCACATCGAATTTCTCACATCAAGAATTGTCCATTGATGGTCAGGCACATTGTGAATTGGCCAGCCAAAGTTCGAAATAGTCATAAATTCTCATATATTTCAGGTTTTGCTCAAATCTGGCTGGACTTTGGGCATTGGCCATACAATATACTTCATAATAACATTATTTTATAAATCAAACAGCATTAATAGCAGCTAAGTTTCTTTAAAAAGAAACTTAGCTGCTATTAGTGCTGTTTGATTCATGAAATACAATTATAAGTATAAGCAATTCTGAATAACATTTCATAACAACAGTTTTATTAACCTAAATTTTGCATTCTATTTAATGTTACATGCATGTTACTTAATTTGTGTTTTTTACTTAATAAACATTTTTTTTGTGCTTATGTTATACAAGGGTTAGCTGATAAGTCCCATTCCTGACAATGAAAACAACATTTTTTTTTTAATTTTTTTTTGGCTTTATTTCTCAACATAATCACCAGAAAGGCTAATACATTTTTCATATCGGTGTTCCAATTTAGTTATACCATCTTTATAATGCAAAACATCGAGCTCCTCAAAATAGCTATTTACAGCATCAATAACTGCCTCGTTGCTCTCAAATCATTGTCCACCAAGCCATTTTTTGAGGTTAAGAAACAGGTAGTAGTTGCTGGATGCTAAATCTGGCAAATAAGGTGGATGGGGAAGCAATTCAAATTTTAATTCATTAATTTTAGCCATTGAAACGATTGACAAATGTGCTGGTGCATTGTCATGGTGAAACAAAATTTTTTTTTTCTAGATGTGGTCGTTTTTTAATTTACTTCGTCACTCAAATGCTGCAATAAATTTGCATTGTACTCACCAGTGATACTTTTACCCTTTTCAAGGTAATCAATAAAAATAATTCCTTTTGCATCCCAGAAAACACTCGCTATCTTGTTAGCTGACAAAATTGACTTTGTCTTCTTTGGAGTTGGTTACTGGCTGCTATCTATTGTTTTGACTGTTCTTTGCTTTCAGGAGTATAATGATGAACCTAAGTCTCATTCATAGTTACAAAGCGATGCAAAAGTTCATTAGGATTTTGCTGGTAGAGCACCAAATTTTCACTTGAAATAATTTCTGCCTCAACTTTTGCTCAGCGCAACACCCATCTCGCACAGAGCTTATGCATACCCAAAATATTATTTAAAATATTACCTGCACGTTCTTTTGATATTTTTACAGCCTCCGCTATCTGAGACACTCTGCAGTATTCCAGCATGATTTTATGGATTTTTTTCAATCAGTTCAGGAGTTGTCACCTCCACGGGGTGTCCGGAGTGGGGCTCATTTTTCGTGCTCGTATGTCCCATTTTAAATTCAGAAACCCACCTTTTCACTGTTGTTTATGACAGAGAAGAGTCTTTTAGTGTGTTGTCCATTTCCTTTTTGATTTCAGAAGGCATTAAACCTTTTATATATATTATTATATATAATAATTTATAACCACACATTTTTTATAACACACATTATTTTATATACCACAGTATTTTATAACCACACATTTTTCCAAATCTTCCATTTTTGTGAAAATCTCAATAATGTCTTGATCAAAATGCTGTTAAACAAATACTAACCAAGTTACTGACCTAAAACTATATATAAGCTAGTTAAGGATAGTACTATAGAATCCAGCACAAAATTATATTAGTGGTGCCATCTGTGTCAGATCTGGGACTTATCACCAACCCTCGTATTTGTAAATATTTAAATAAGTTTGTTTAATGTTTATAGCTACATTAAGATTCATGAATACACATGATTTTATATTGGCTCTTTATAATTTAGAATGCTTTTCAAAATATAAATTCTGATTCTATGTTATTAATCTTGTAACTAAAGATGTTTTAATTGAAGCCAAATCCACTCTTGCAAAAGTGAAATAAATTGTAATTACCCAGTAATTGTGTTTCCTACTGTAATATTTACATTTATTTATAATTTGTATATAATAAATATAACAGAGGAAGGATAATTTTTTGAGATAATAAAAGTAAAAAATAAATGAAAGTACCTGTTTGCTAAAATTTTTGAATTTTAAAATGACAAGTTTTTGCAACTTGTATTGGATTTTATAGTTTATTGTATTTTCCATTTAAAAGTAATATAAAACAACTTAACTTTTAACTGCTTAAACTCTAAATACATAAATACTTCTCCAACATAAAAATATTTAAAAGTAATATATTTTATTTAAACACTAATTCATTATTTTAGAATCACTTCAAATGGATCGTAGTTTAGAAGGATGGGATAAATTGAATTTTAATCATCCATATCTCAGAATTGATGGTGAAGGGAAAATAGGAGAAGATTTTGAAGGAATGTATTATAATAAAAAATACAACATAAAGAGCAAGGTAATTTTAATATAAAACTAAAAAATTAATTAATAATAATGTAAATTGACATGAAATAATTTCCTTATTTATTCATAGACTGAGCTGTTTCCAAATGCAGAATTAACTTATGAGTTTAAACATCTGCCATCATCTCGTTATTTAGAATTAAATATTAAATCACCAGGAGAAGGTCTTAAATTAGCAAATTGGAAAATAGTTATTTCCAGAGATGATAAAAAATTATCCATTTTTGGAACACACATTCATATGGTAAAAGATTTTATTTTATTTATACACTTTAAGAAATTATTGAATTTAGAATTATAAATATTTTTATTCAAATTATTTTTAAAAATTATTTACAGAGACATCCTGGAAAATATAATAATAATACAAAAATTTCATTGAATTTGTTGACACCATTTAAGATATCATTAAAAAGTTATGAAGATTTGAAACCAATTTTTGAATTTGGAATTTGGTTTCAGTCAAAAATAGATATATTAAAAGAGAGCATCCATGCTATAAAAATTGATCACAATCATCCTATTAAACAACTTACTAAATCTTTCAGAAAATTTACAAAAAAAGAGGTAACAGCATTTCAATAATTTCTGAAAATATTCTCAATGCTCAGTGTTTGTATTTACAGTAATAAGTAAATTATGGATTTATAAGTCAACAGTAACTGTCTGAAGGCATGATTAATCAATGCTATAAGTTTTTCTTTCACAAATTACTTTGGATAATCTTCTAAACTTAAATAAAATTTAAGATGGTAAGATTCTAGTTGAACCATAGCACGCTGCTGATTGGAGTGGTGAATCTTTATTACAATGGAATTGTCGATTCGTATTTTATACATCAGTCGGTGGGCGGCGAATCTTCAATTCCAATCAGCAGTGTGCTATGGTTCAACTAGAATCCTACCGTCAAGATTTTATTTCGATCAATTATCAAAAAGTGTCCATCTTATTAGAAACAGTTGTTCAAGATACAAGATAGAGAGGTGTCCAGGATATAGAGGTTTGGACATATAGTAAAATATAGGCTTTTGTCCGGTTCCAGGAAAAGTCGTTCAACATAGAGAGGTGTCCAAGTTGACAGGTTTTACTGTACCATTGTACAACAAAAAATCAATTTAGTTAATATGCCAGCCAAATAAATCCTAATTTTATTTTTCTTGAATTTTGAATAAATAAAATTTTTCTCAATTTTCCAATATCAATGTTTTTTGAAAATAATTTCTTAAATATGTCATTAAAAAAAGTATTTATCATCATTATTTCCTTATTAATTACAAGGAAAAATTTTCTCAGAAAAATTTTCCTTATTATTTTATATCCAATTAATTATTATTTGGGAAAGTTTGGCCCCTTGTA
>AYEL01085527.1:0-13898 GCA_000484575.1 Olivierus martensii | reverse complement strand
AAAATAATTTTTAGAAGTTATATATATTCTTTTATAGGAAGAATACATTAAAAAAATATATAATCATGCAGAAGTAAATTTGAAAGAAATTCAGCATCTACTTAATCCATTTGTAGAATCTACATTTGAAATGATTTCTAATATTAGAAAGACTATTTCTGATACTAAAAGATATACATTTGACAATTATGAAACTTTCACATTAACAGGTATTATTTAAAATTCTATTTTGATTTCAATCTTTTTATTTATTTATATTTTTTGAAAATTAGTCTCAAATATTTAATCTTCAGTAATTATTTATGCCTAAACTTTGAATTACAAAAAATGTCACTTATCAAGTTATCAAATAATTGAAAATGCCAAATACTTGAAATATAGTATCTTATATGGAAGTTCTTTGAGTTATGAACCTTTGTATGAGTATCCTTCATATAACACAGTAGATAGGTTCCTAAAAAACACCATGTACAAAAAAGAGAGTTACATTCCAAAACCAATTAAAAACAAATAACTTTAATTCCACATAAGAAAGAAAAAAATATATATACATATGATTCTAAAAAAACAATATATGTAACACGAAAGTAAAACTATACAATTTCTGTATAACATTCATTTAATAATTATATCTTCCTTATTGCTGTTCATTAAAAATGAGAATGTTTTTTTTCTTTTTAACTATATCAACTTCACTTTCTGAACTTTTTTCTGCATTTAAAGTTTGTGTGTCTTCTGCTCTTTTTATAAAATCTGTATCTAACCCACTACAACCTGTTACAAAATAATTGTTCTTTAACACATATCTAAAAAAATTTATAAATAAAAAAGTTTTTTCTATTTCACATTCTTCTATTAAAGAATAAAAAAAAATTTACTTTTCATCCAAAAACTGAATGTTTGGAATACAAAATACTCAATGATTAACAATTAACTCAATTACAAAATTAATTCAATTTCAAATTGAAATTGAAAATAGACTGCATATTATCCTGTCACGACAAATTAGCAAAATTGCATTTATGACTAAATTTAGTAAAGTATTTCCCAATGATTGCATTTTGTGTGTGTATTCTATGTCCATTGTGTGGATTTACAAAAATTAATGAAAATGTTGTATGTTGTAGGAGAGTAAATGTAATTTTCTAAACATGTAATTAAAAACCATGTTGTAGAAGTACTGTGTTATATGAAAATTTCCACAATTTTCAAATTGTGTTAGAGTGAAACCGTGTTATAGGAGGGATACCTGTACTTACAAATGTAAAATTTCATTTTCAAATTTCAAAAAAATTTAAAAAAACTCTTCAAGAATTTTAATTATTATTATAGCAACTAATATTGTATAATAAATAATTATACATTTAGTTAACATATTATGATAATATTTCAAGATGGTGGCAATTACAACAAAAAATATTGCTATAAAGCAATATTTTTTGGTGTAATTGCCACCATAAAATAATCAGAACTTTTCATTCAAATCTGTGAAATAAGATCTTCTAATTGGTCTAGTTAAATATATTACAAAATACAATAAATAAAGTTATTTCTGTTCTTTTGAAAGCAAAATAACAGCATTCTTTGAGTTATGAACAACCCAAGTTACAAACTTTATATATGAATTAATTTTGTAACTTGAGAAGTTTATAGTGCATGTCCAATTTGATCATTTGCCATAGAAAAACTAATGCAACTTAAAATTATGCCAATTTCCTGATCTCTAGATGCTTTAACTTAAATGAACATTATTATTTACAAGGAGTTCTAATATGATAAAGTGGATGAAATCATTTGTTTCTCATATTCTGTTATAGCTGTTGACTGCAGTGGTGTAACAATTAGAGGTGAGAGTTTGCAACAGACATGGATCTATGAGCCAAGATAGCATATGAAGGATTAAGGTTCTTACTATAAGAAACTATGTTAAAAGTAAATACTAAATTAATTAGGGAAGAACATTTTTATTGATATAAGAAGAAAATATATACTCAATATATTATAAATTTATATACAGAACTTATAAAAAAAAACAATAAATTCTATAGTAATGGTAAACAAATTCTATACTTCTAATAAAAATCAAATCTCTTTTATTTGGTAACCATTATTTCTAACAATTCTTGTTAATTCTACTATAACAAGTACATGGATATACAGTAGAACCTGTATAAGACGACAACCTCCCATTCCAATCTAAACTGATCGTTTATACAGGTGGTCAGCTTATACAGGTTATAATACAGCATATTTAAATGAAACAAAATGATTACACTTTAATAAAATTGAAACGTATGCTTTTGTTACAATTTATAACACACTTTTTATCATTTATTCAAAAACACAACATATTTAATTAGTATGGAAAAACTATTAATAGCACTTTGTCGCATCCCACTTTTATTTTCTATGATTTCTGCAGCAAAGCAATGTTCGATGTCATTTAATTGAGACAATAATTTTTCATTATTTTCAATTCTTGATGCTAGTTTAATTCTTTAACAAGTTTCTTGCAGAGTGTCATTTGCTTAAATTTGCAATTTCCGTTGTTCCTCCACTTAGTCAGAATTTCATTTTGAAACAATATTTTGTGGATCTGTGTTTTCCCCACATTAAATTTTTCTGCTAATGCTCGTTCAGAAAGACCTTTCTTACTGTCTTCAATCATTTTTGTTCACTGTTCTAAATTTGAGGAAATAACTTTCTGTTTAAACCAAGGCTGTCCAATTATAATGAACCCGAGGGCCATAGCTGTGTTTACTAGAGATATGGAGGGCTGCGTTACAAAAAAGGGGAGGGGCTTTGATACTTGATACGCTATTGTCTCATCAAACGGAACGCATAAATATAATGCATTTTGGAAACCAATTTTATTTCCAGATTAACAAACCTTATTACAAAATTATGTTTAACAGATTGCATCCAATAAACATGTTAATAAAAAGTTATAAAATACAAATAGTTAAAAATATAAAAATAGTATGTATGTATTTATTTAATGTGAAAAATGAGGGTGGGCAGCAGCATTACATCCATTCCTGTTGTAGCTATTCGCAGAATATATAAAAGAAGAATCTCCAAGGCAGGTTCTGAATCGATTCTTAACTATTTTTATATTAGAAAATGCACTTTCATACAAATAAGTACTACCAAACGTTGATATTACTTTCCGACCAAAATCACAAAAGTTAGGAAAACGTTTGTTAAACACAGCAGTTTATGGATAAGGTTATGCTAAATAAATGAAAAATCTCAAATTTGACAGATGATAAACAAATGTTTCGTTTTTGGTCTATTTAGGCACATAGTGACCAGGGGCTAACTAGTTACAAATATATACAAATAATAACTTTTGACATCTTATCAAATACAGTGAAACCTGTCAAGTTGGACACGTCTCTATGTTGTATCTTGAACAACTGTTTGTAATAAGATGGACACGTTTTGATTATTGGTTGAAATAAAATCTTAAATTTTATTTAAGTTTAGAAGATTAACCAAAGGAATTTTTGAAAGAGAAACTTATAACATTGATTAGTCATGCCTTGAGGTGGTTGTAGATAACTTATAAATCCATGGTTTACTAATTACATACAATACAAACACTGAGCATTGAGAAAAATCAAACCAAAACTAGCCATATTATAGCTACAATATTTTATTGCAATAAAATTAAAAATATATGGGCTATAATTGGCTAGTTTTAGTTTGGTTTATATTTTATTTTTTTCTTTGAGAATTGTGTGCTGTTTCTTCCGTTGCTGTGATTAAGCTTTCCTTAGAGATATTAAAAATCAGTAAAAGAAAATTAAACAACTAACATTAATCCAAAAGAAGCAAGTTGTTGATCATGGATGCATCATATTCTGGATGCAGTGAGATGGGTTTATGTTGCATGACAAGAAGTTTCACAATTAATTATTCAGAAATTTTTTAAAAAGCTGGGTTCCTTATAGATTCCACTGATAGAAGTTTCACAAATGTTTTAAAAAAGCTGGGTTCCTTATGGATTTCATTGAGAAGGAATGCAAGAGGTCAATAACTTTGACCTAGGAGAAGAACTGAATGTTCTTCTTGAGAACTATCATCATAAAATTTTAACTGAAGAATTTAAAAATTTTGTCAACACTCTTATCCATCATCAGAAACCAAAAAATGACTAAAATACAATCACAATTCAAAACTATAAACTGAAATAGCTAAAGCTAAAATTGATGTGATTAAAAGTCTTATAAAACTGTGATGGCATTGATAGTGTTTGATCATTAAATAATTACTAATAATTAAGAGAGTCATCGATAGATTGTTGATCATTAAATAATTACTAATAATTAAGAACGTTAATTGAGTTAATATAATTCAATTTTAGGATTCTTTTTATTAATCTTTATAATTCAATTTTAGGATTCTTTTTATTAATCTCTTAAAAAAAGTAATTAATAAAAGTGGAAAGATAATTCAATTTTAGGATTCTTTTTATTAATCTCTTAAAAAAGTAATACAGTGATACCTTGGATCACGAACAAATCAGTCTACGAATACCATTTGCGAAGAAATTTTGCTTCGCTTTACAAACAATGCTTCGGTTCACGAAACACACACACACACACACACACACATACGAATCGACAATTGCGCCCAGATAACAGAAAAGTACACACACACGTACACACACACACACACGTACACACACACACACACACACACACACACACACGTACACACGTACACACACACACGTCACACATACACTATTCCAAAGACATATTGATGACAATTATGTCTCTACACATTAATAAGAACCACACACACACACACACACACACACACACACACACACACACACACACTCTCACACACACACACACACACACACACACACACACACACACACACACTACGGAGTGCATGTCACTCGCGGCGCAAAAACCCTGCGCACAGCCTCGCCCTCGGCAGCAATCTAGTTCGCCCAGCTCACATGGGTACATGAGTCCTAACAAGTGTTGATATTTTAGTTTTTTTCTTTAATTAAATTTATCCCTTATTATGGCTCCCAAAAAAGTTAAAAGTGTTAGTGAAGGTGATGTTAAACATGCTTTCTTCTAATATTACTGTTATATTTATTTCCTTTCTGTATTATTTCCACACAAAGCCATAACATATTAAAAATTTTTTTCTAGGATAAAAAACGTATTATTTGGATTTACATTAATTGCAATGGGAAAAATTGATTCAGATTACGAACTTTTTGGATCACAAACAGGATCAGGAATGGATTGTGTTCGTGAACTGAGGTATCATTGTAAATAAAAGTGAAAAAAACATTAAAAAATAATATTATATCACAAATCGTGAAAGCCTCGAGGGTTGCACAAAATGGCTTTTCAGGCCGCTTTTTGGACAGCCCTGGTTTAGACCATGGTTTAGCCACTTTTCAACATCCAAAGTGCAGTGATAGCATCACATATGTATGAGATTACTTTTGTTTAATACACTTGTATAGAACAAAAACATCTGGATCCGGTGGCTGATTGTTTTCACTTTCCCTATTTTCCCTATATAACTTCGCTATAGGCTTTCAAGTTTTGATTTTTAACATTTTTAATACAAAATTTAAATATTATATCATAGATACAAATCTAAGGAACATGCATATTAAAAAGACATTGCATTAAAGTAGAAATGATACCATCATTTTGTTATTCCAGCACTATGGAGAAAAATTTCTATCTGAATGATGGAGAAAAATTTGCACAGTGCAATTTTTTCAAATGTGTTTTGGCTTAAATGAAATTTAAGTTTAAAAGAAAACGGTACTGATGTAAGCAATATAGATAGTCAATTAGTAGTGATGTTAAAAATTATGGTCGTCATAGACAGTTTCACTTTATGTTTAGTTTATAAAATGATGGTCATGGTCACATTAGGAAGGTGGTTGTCTTGTGGAGAGTGAAATAGCATTATTTCTATGGGAAAAAATTCGGTTCCCATAAAATTGTGGTCGTCACGTCAGGTGATCTTCTTATACAGGTGGTCGTGAAGTCAGTTTTCAACTGTATATAATTATTCATAAATTAATATATTTGTAAGGTTTAAATATTGTATACTGCATAAATAAGATTTAAAATATATAAAGCAATTAGATTATGCCCCTTTGTATTAGTAGTGCATCTTTTGGCAGCAGAGAATAACCAAATTTATTTCTAACAAATATGTATTTCTTTTCAATTCTATTATTAAAATTGCACAAAATATCTGTGAACATCTATATTTGAATAATTCATAAGAAATCACAACAAGCACTTGAAGTAGAATAAATACACTATTTTATTATTAGATATATATAATATATTATCAGTATATGTAATATATATTATATATATCTAATAATAAAATGGTGTATTTATCCTATTTCAAGTGCTTGTTGTGATTTCTTATGTTATTAGAAGCAGCAGAACTCAGTTGTTTATAGTTTGAATAATTCAAAAAATATTAATTTATTGAGAATTTTACAAATAAGATTGAAAATGTGTAGTTATATTTTTTGTAATAAGTACATGACAGCCAAGTAGTAGTAGTAGTAGTAGAATAGGGAGGGGCCTACCCAGCCCAAGCACCACGACCAACAATGGTCTACTGTGCACCCCCAATCAAATCATCCCAGAAGAAACCTTGTCTTAAGAACAAATGACAGTATATTCTTCAATGGGACAGTAGCAAGAAACAGAAAAATATATCCCCAAGAGTCATACTGACATCTTCTACACACAGGGCTATCAACAAGTCCAATCAAGTAAAGATGTCATCTCAGATGACATCTGAGATCCCTGTAATGCCCAATCAAGTGAAGATGTCTTCTAAGATGACAGTGCCCTGTAAGAATGCCCAATCAAGTGAAGATGTCTTTTAAGATGTCAGTGCCCTGTAAGAAAGCCCTGTAACAATCCTCACTTCATAGAGAAAGCAACTCTTTAGTTCGCTGAACAGAGCAACCCAAAATGAGACCCTTCACCTGCTTCAAGTGCTTGTTGTGATTTCTTATGTTATTAGAAGCAGCAGAACTCAGTTATTTTGTGAGGAAATTAACTTTGACCTACTATTTTTATTTTTTTATGCACTCTATTATTTATTTATCGTTATTTTCCTATATACTAACGTATTATATTTTAAATTATTTATCGTTTACCTGTCCTAGTTTTATTTTATTATGCACTCTATTATTTATCGTTATTTTTTATATGCTAACGTATTATATTTTAGTTTAAAAGTTAACTTACTTCCACATTCTCCACTATATGCTAACGTATTATATTTTAGTTTAAAAGTTAACTTACTTCCACATTCTCCGTCGTAGTTGGCAATCACGTGATACGGAGTCAGAACCCGTATTCGGAATCCCGTATTTCCATCTTCTCCGTCGTAGTTGGCAATCACGTGATACGGAGTCAGAACCCGTATTCGGAAGAGCCACCTGGCAATCCGTGATACGGAGTCGGAACCCGTATCTGGAAGAACTATCCCAGGTTAATTGATGTCATCTTTATTATACATAAATTCTACCACTGAAACTGATATGTGAAAATAAGAATGATCCATATCAGTGTTTTGTCTGATATATAAATTAATTGTAAAGATAATGACATTGTAAACTAATTAATTGTAAACTAATAACTTTGAACATGTTACGTATAAGTATGTAAATGAGTGAGTGCGGAAGTGTTCGTCACTTGAGTATAAAAGAACGACACAATCGACAAGTTTTTTGAGGTGCTGAATATCCAGACGTAGAATTGGTGAAAGTGACAATTGAGTTTCTTGTAAGGATCGACTATTGTTTGAAGTTTGTATCAGAGGTGAAGGTAGTAGAATTTAGTAGTATTTAAGGTTCTTTTTTTTTTGTGAATAATTGGATTGTTGAAATTTGAATTGCATTAAACAGTTTTGTTGACTAATTACTTGTTGCTTATTATAGTTTCAATAAAGCATTTGCTAAACATAATTGTAAGTGTTTTGAGTCTAATAAAATTTATAGTTTTATTATTATTTAACTTGTTTGAAAATTTATTCAATTTATTAGTGTAAGTTCTAACCTCGTTTGTTTCACTTCTAACACTTAATCAGCACTTTAGTAATAAGTTCTGATTTCTGACCCATCATCAATATGAAAATTGTACAGCCAGTGATTTTATTGAAAAGATTATATCCAGCTCAGTTCATATAGAGACTTTGTTGGATGAAGAACCAAATGATCAGAAAACAGTTTTGGAATATGTAGAGGAACCTGAACTGAGACTTTGTTGGAATGATCATGAAACAGTTTTGGAATATGTAGAGGGTTGAACCATTTTCTAATAATGAACCAGAGATTGTTGAAACTCTATTTGATATTAAGTATTTTCTAATAATGAACCAGAGATTGTTGAAACTCTATTTAGTTAAAAATAAAATTGAAAATATGTGGATGAAGTGTAAATTAAATATAAAAGAGGCAAACGCAAATAAAATTGAAAATATGTGGATGAAGTATAAATTAAATATAAAAAAAAAATGTGTGGATGAAGTGTAAATTAAATATAAAAAAGGCAAACTCTAGTAGTAGTAGAAAAGGGAGGAGCTTATCTCGCCAAGCACCGCGACCAACAATGGTCTATTGTGCACCCCCAATCAAATCGTCCCAGAAGAAGACCCATCTTTGAAACAACGACAGTATTTTCCTCAATGGGACAGTAGCAAGATCCTCCGGAACAAACTCAATGGGACAGTAGCAAGATCCTCTGGAACAGGAAAATACATCCCCAACAGTAGCAAGATCCTCTGGAACAAGAAAATACATCCCCAAGAGATCACACCTAAACTCGAAAGGGCCACACATTCACACAAAATGTGAAGAGGAGTTTCCTCCTCAGACTGACATCTTCTACACACAGGGCTATCAACAAGTCCAATCAAGTAAAGATGTCATCTGAGATGACAGTGCCCTGTAATAAGCCCTGTAACAATCCTAACTTCATGTTTATTCAGAGAAAGCAACTCTTTAGTTCGCTGAACAGAGCAACCCAAAATGAGACCCTTCACCTGCCTAAGAATGAGATAGACCTCCAGAAAGTGAGATGCTTGGCCGCCAGCCAGTCCTTGACAACCCGCCCAAAGACATCCAAACCAATGTCCAGGACAGGCTCAGGTCCAAAAAAGAGGCGAGAAGCCCCTTCCTTGGCAAGCCTGTCAGCAACCTCATTGCCCCCAATCCCCTTGTGCCTGGCACCCAAATAAGCTGCACCCTGTTCTTGGTGACCAGTTCCTCAATGAGAAGACGGCATTCCCAAACAAGCTTTGAAACAAATCGGGAGCTATCAAGTGCTTTAAGAGCAGCCTGACTATCAGATAGGATAAAAATATGCTTACCAGCAAAAGCATATCCAACAGCTATACATGTCTCCTAGTAATCTCCTAAGTCACCTAAGATGCAAGCTATTGGATTGGTTGTAGCAGACTACTTGTAGTGCACCAAGTCATAGTGCTTTACAAGTAGTTTATTACAACCAATCCAATGATGAAGGAGAATTTTGTTGAGGTAATAGGAAACATCCGTGTGCCAATTGGTGGCATCCCATCTTTTTCGTAAATATAGTCACTGGCAGGGCCGCCGAGAGAAATTTTTAGATCTGTGACAAGTCTGTTGTCCAGGCCCCACTTAAAAAGTGCATCACTTTGATTTAATAAAAAAGTCATCTAAAACATTAAGCATTTATTTTAAAAAATGTACAATAGTTACATATCATACAAAATACAAACATTAAATAAAAAGAGAATTTTTAAATGTTTACTGCCTCATCTGAGATGAGGCCAAAATATTTAAAAACCTTCGATGAGGGATGAATAAAAATTTTAAAACCTTCATATATCAAAATATGTTATATACAGAATAGCTTATTTTGGCACAACTACTTTGGGTGCCAAAATAAAGTATTAGATAGTGTGATCTTGTGGTGGCCTTCAAATTATCAAACATGTTATGTGACATCGCAGCTCGACAGTCGGGCCCTTTTTGATGCTGGGCCCATAATAAAAGTCTGATGTCATCCCCTCTCAGTGGCCCTGGCCACTGGTATCTTCATTCAATTGAGGAAACATCCAGTTCTGTAGCATATCGTGATTTTTTCCTCTGGAGATACATTAAGGATTTTGTTTATGAGCTACCTTTACCAATAACTTTGGATGAACTGAAAACTGCATCATTACTGCCATGGAGTCAGTGACAATAGACATGCTGGAGCAAATATAGCATGAATTTGATTATTGTCTTAATATTGTTGTTTGTGTCATTAAAAGAAGCCACATAGAATACTTATAGGTGAATAACATAAATTTTAAGAATCTTTCTTTAAAATAATGTGTTAATAATCATTCTGTGTAATGTAAACTTCACATCTTGTAAATTACCTTTTTACCAACTGCTATACCTTCTATAGTCTTACGTAAATCACACACTAGCACTCTACGCAGTTTCGGTTATCTAATCATTTAATACATTAAGAAGTCTTAGTACAAATGTTTTCGGTGCCATCTCGCACCCCTTTTTGAACTGTGATACATATATAAGCTTGTAGCACGATATGAATTTTTGAAAATTTAATGCGTTATTGTTAGATTCAATCAAATTATTGTTGTTTTTAAATTTTAGAAAAGAATTGTGTACGTTCTAAGAATGCGTTTTTAAAGATATTGTTACAATAGAATAGTGTACTTGAGGAGGGTGCGAGATGGCACCGAAAACGTTTGTACTAAAACTTCCTAATGTATTAAATGATTAGATAACCGAAACAATGTAGAGTGCTAGTGTGTGATTCACATCTTGTAGTCTTTGCTTCTAATCTTGTCAACTTTTACCAATTTGTATTTTTTAAACTAGCATTTAAATGAGCAGCAGTAGACTATTTTCACAAAAACAAAAATGTATTTTATTCAAATATAACGTTTTCAGTACTTTTCTAAAAACATTAATTAATAGTTCTCAATGTACTGAAAACATTATACTTGAATAAAATACATTTTTGTTTTTCGTAAAATAGTCCACTATTGCTCATTTAAATGCTAGTTTAAAAAATATAAATCAGTAAACTTCACATATATAGACATTTGTAATTCAATAATTCTTTTTGAAACATCTAGTGTATGTTGTTATGTTCAAAATATTTTTATCCATTTCTGCATGCTTATTTATTATGAGCACATCATTCAGCTCAAAATGGAATAATTTATAAGTAAAATACAATTAGTATTGCAATCATCTAATTGCTTTTGATTTTCCATTTTTATTTTTTAATTCTCTACTTAATTTCATATATATATATATGAAATAATAATTTTATAATATCACATTACACCATTGATATTATAAAATTATTATTGTTTTTCAAATTTAATTTTATTTACAAAATAATAATAAAATAGTCATTTATTTTCAGTATAGCTATAGAACCATTATATCCCCAGCTTTGTATGCAACAACCTAGCTTTGAAACAGTTCCCATACCAGATAAACCAAGATTAATAGAATTAAGTCAACAAATGAATAGTTTACCATGTGCTATGACATTTCACAGAGAAGATCCTGTCAGCATGTATCATTTAATTATGGAGGTATTTATAGAAAGATTTTTTCTTATTTAAAATATAATACAATTAATTTAATCCATTAATTACCTGTATTTCTTCAAAATCCACAATAGTATTTAACAGGCTTTTTTGGCAAAAATAATTTTATTTTGATTTTACATTAATGCTAATATTTGTAAATATTTTCATTTTCATTCAATTTTTGAATATTTTGATTGAACAGATGCTATATATCAAGTGAAGATGTCTTCTAAGATGACAGTGCCCAGTAAGAAGCCCTGTAACAATCCTAATTTCATATTTTGAGAAAGCAACTCTTTGGTTCGCTGAGCACAGCAATCCAAAATGAGAGATGACAGTGCCCTGTAAGAAGCCCTGTAACAATCCTAACTTCAAGTTTATTCAGTAAGCAACTCTCTGGTTCGCTGAGCAGAGCAACCCAAAATGAGAGCCTTTGCCTGCCTAAGACCAGAGATAGATATGAGAGCCTTCACCTGCCTAAGACCAGAGATAGACCTCCAGAAAGTGTGATGCTGGGCCTCCAGCCAGTCCCTGACAACCTGCCCAAAGACATCCAAACCAATGCCCAAGACAGGCTCAGGTTCAAAAAAGGGGTGAGAAGCCCCTTCCCTGGAAAGCCTATCAGCAACCTTATTGCCCCCAATCCCCTTGTGCCCCAGCACCCAAACCAGTTGCACTCTGTTCTTGGTGGCTAGTTCCTCAAGCCACCAAGAACAGACTAGTTTCAAAACAAATCGGGAATTATCAAGTGCTTTAAGAGCAGCATGACTATCAGATAGGATAAAAATATGCTTACCAGCATAATCCCTATCAAGATTAATACTAACACATACAGAAATAGCAAAAATTTCTGCATGTTCAATTTTCCTGAAAGACAGTGGCAAACCGCCCAAGGGAAAAGGAATAAAGCATCCGGGTCCCTTCGCAGTAAACCCCCGCCCCAACACCAGTAGTGGTTTTAGAACTGTCCATAAACAAGAACAAACCACCCTTGATACTGCACCCAAATCCCCCTCCCTAGCCCTCCAAACTGGGAAAAACAACAGTGAAGGGCCGGAAGAAGTTAAATCTAGGTACCATGTAATCCTTAACTATTTCAGAATGTTACAGTGTAATCCTGTCCCACTCAAAAGACAAATGCTCCACCTTATGGGTCCAAGAAATCCTTCGCCCTGAAGACTGAAGCCTATAATAGCCCTCCCGAGCACTTGCCGCAACAAACAAATGCAGAGGAGGAATGCACAAGAGAACCTCAAGAGTGACAGTAGGAGAAGTCTTCATAGCCCCAGTAATGCCCAAACAAGCCAGCCTTTGAATCTTCCCAAGTTCGGCCTGACAAATCTTAAGTACAGTGGATGATTGTAACGAACAGTTTCTGAAAGATTTTTATGTTTGGTTAACGAACACTTCACAGAACAAACTGTGGGACCCGCAGTCTTACCGAATGACAAATAAACCGGATGGCTGCATGGTAAAGCTGTGGCTTACCATTCTGAAGGATCTGGGGTCCCCACTCCTTCAATTTTTTAGAGGGATCTAAAGACAACAGCCCTGGCCTAAGACCCCAAATCTTACCCAAAATACCCCTGCAAGCCCAAAGAACCTTACAGGCTTTTCCCACAACAAACCCAATGTGTGGCTTCCAAGTCAAACCCTTGTCAAGCAAAATGCCAAGTTATTTTTTGAACTGGGTAGAAAACTACAACCTCTTACTGAAGAAGGTCGACTCAGTTAACCTTACCAACGGTCTTCTTCAAGCAAAAGGTACGATAACAGTCTTAGCCGGATTAACAGATAATCCAACCCTATTACACCAATCAGAAAGTGTATTAAGAGCTGTCTGAAAGATCTCAGATACAGTACTGGGAAATTTTCCCACCTACAATGATGGCTATGTCATCAGCATATCCAACAGTGAAGAAACCCTTTCCATTGAGTCCCAAGAAAAACAAGAATGCAAGATGCACGAGAGAAGTGGGCAAGGAAGGTTATAGAAAGCTGAAAATATTTCTGCACATTATTAGTAGTATATGTACTAAATAACTAATAATAATAAAGCCAATAACTCATTCACCACAAGGCACCAAAGAAGGGAAGAAAGCACCCTCCCTGCGGACAACCCCTTCAGTGAGAATCTTAACTTCTCATTACAGAGTGTGCTAAAAACAACTCTATGCTTCAGCATAGAGCCAATCTAACGAATAATCGTTGAAATGACTCCATGTCTGGTAGCAGCAAGGCTAATTTGCTCAAAAGAAGTA
>AYEL01085524.1:0-53023 GCA_000484575.1 Olivierus martensii | reverse complement strand
CCTTGAATAAACATACTACGATCAGAAGTAGACGCCATTACGGTTTAGTAAGAGGAACTCTGGGTAAATCCAGATCACTGCAGTCGATAAGGACATACAACACGCATGCGTCATTTTCCTCCAACTTTCGTGCCGGCAACTATAAAATGTAACTCGAGTATGGCGTACCTAGGACAACTGTGGCAACATTTTGCAAAAGAAAGAGAAGATTATGAGTGCTAGGTGTCTGCTGAAAGACTTCATTCCAATAAATTGTGTGTTATGTATAAAATAGTGTATTTTGTAATTCGGTGTGTTACACAATAATAAAACACTATATTATTTACTTTATTATATATATATATATCTTACCTCACCCGTTAGGGAAATGGGATGGGGACATAAATAATATATTGTATCTCTCTCACTCACTAGTTAGGGGAGTGAGATGGGGGTCCAAATCTATTTTACATAGTCTTATATGGGAAATATTGTCCTGCAATTCGATAGTTTCTCAATTCGACATTACTTCGGCGACGGATTAGCGTCGAATTCAAGGAACCCCTGTACAAATAATTGCACATAAATAACTTAAAGATAACAATTAGACTAAGAATATGAACAAAATTTGAAAAAAAAATGGTTTATTAGATTTATATTTTATTATTTTTTGTACTGTTATCATTTTTAATTTTACAAATTATTATGTTCAAAACCGCGGTTAAATAACCGAGAGTACATTAATATATATACATATATATATATGAATAAAATCATCACAAATTATAAAAAATTCCATTTTATAAAATATTATGTAATATTACTTAACCCAAACGTCAATTCTACTACATAAACAGAAAAAACATCGAACATCGATACGAAAACCTCGGTGTTCATAAAACATCGACTTCTAAACATCGATGTCTAAAACATCGAACATCGATGTTCGATGTTCAACACTACTTAGAACTAAGGCTCAATGTTATTATTAAAAGAAAGCAACTGCACAAGTCATTCACTTCAGATTGATGAATTTATTATATTTTTCTTTTTTTATTTGAATTGTTTAGTTATTTTTTAAATTATTTTTGAAATGTGTTATTTTAAACAGTTTGTAATAAAAAGTAATTATTGTCATAAACAGAGGCGGATTTACGCATGGTCTTTACGGGTTGCAGGCTTGCAGCTCAGGCCCCTTTCAATCAAAGGGCCCCCTTCGCGGTCAAAAATAAAAAAAATTTAAATTAAAAATTTAAGAAAAAATAAATTATATAAAATTTTTTCTAGCAGGATTCGAGATTACCTGCCGCAAAGTTTTCACAATTTATCAGTACCGCAACTTCCGAATCAAATCGTACTAACGAAGAGTTGCTCATTGATGACTTTACTACAGACGAACAACACGAACCACAGTGGTCATTTTTGCCGATGTGGGCCAGCGAAATTATTTTATTTGAAAAAACATAAAATGAATGCTTGGAAAACTTTACGAAAAGATAGAAGACTAATTTAAAAGAATAATTTGTATATGTTTAGGGATATATTGCTGAATAATAACTGAAATAAATCCAAAACTGAATTTTAGAAAGCATTATCTTTACGAAAGGATAGAAGACTAATTTAAAAGAATAATTTGTACATGTTTAGGGATATATTACTGAATAATAACTGAAGTAAAACCAAAACTGAATTTTACAAAGCATTACTCATATATTTGCTTTTGATATTTATTTGAAGGTACAAATAAATAAATATTTATTCTTCTGATAGTACTACCGCTATCAGCGATATGTTCAAGTACTTCATTTTGAACGAAAAGTAGTGTTCGGACTGTACGTTCCACTAACAACTGGAGATTAACTTCGACTGAATTTCACTTAATTGTTACGTCTTTCCTATGTCCTGGTAGGATAACATTGCTTTTGACAAGCAACAATGCATTATAGTTTGGGTAATTATTTGCATCATGAGATTAACTCATTTCTTGTATAGCAGTGTATTATTTTTTGGTCAGTGTTGTGTTTATATACAAAGCGAGAGCTGTTTCTAATTTTAATAGAAGAACAATATTTAAGGGCGGAGTGTAAAAATAAAAACGTTAAAAAACAGGTTTTATGTAGAAACATAAAATTAATAAGCGAGATTCCTGTCAACAGAGGGCGATATTAAATATTTTGTGCAAAAATAAAATATGAATAAATCCGTTGAAGATGGTGTTTAATACCATACCAGTTAGAAAAAGGGAAAACGTCAAGGGTCGGAAGTGTGTGTAATATAAAATGTAATATAACATAAACAGCCGCACATCAAACATTATGTAATGTGAAAACATGTAAGCAGGAATAATTAAATAAGTTGGCGATAGATAGGCCGTCGTCCTATAACGTATAATGTATCGAATAATGAAAACAATTACCAGATATAAATTTAATAATAAACAAAGTAGTAGTAGACGGTCGAATTGAAAGAAGCAATCAATCGGAAACAATAAATGAAATTTAAAGAAGCTAGTAAAACTATATAAAGCATAAAAACCAGACGAAGCACATACTAAATTATGATCTTAAAAGAAGTATTCAAATAATAATCTTCGCGAAAAACTCATAACAAAGGAAACAACTAAAGAAATCCTGTAATAAATTGTAACTATATATATCTGTTTACACATGGCGTGATGCATTGAATTTGAAAGAAATACAAACATCAATAATTATGTCGATAGACAGGAATAGACATATCGACGAAAGCATCATCGTCGTCATTAGCATTTATTATTTCATCCACTGCTGGATATATATCCCTCCTTCTTTGTTTCCAGATATAACAGTATCTATCTTGTGCAATCTGCATACAGTGCAAGCGAACCGCGTTTATTATATCATCTCTCCATGGTTCGTATTGCCTTCCAGGATATAGTTTTTCCTAGCGTTGACTGTCATTCAGTAATTCTCGTTGTCCGTCGGTTCGGTGAAAATAAACTATTTATCAATAGCAAAATTGGAATAAATTGAAAGCGCTTATAGTCCTATGATTTGAAACATTGACATGTTAAGAAAATCCAGTTCAAAGTAACAAAGACAAAACGACAGATAAATATTAAAAACTGCCTAAAGTAAATAAAGGAAAATATGTTCGAATGCTGAATAAAATAACAGGTTTTAAATAATTATACCGAAGGCGCAAATCAAACAGTATCGAAGGGAAAAAACACGTAATTAATAATAACTATATGTCCAGTTGATATATGACACGGTGCAGACAAATTTCAAGGAATAAAAATATTAATAATCCTATAGACAGATGGCGCCGCGCCCAACGAAAATGTAAATATCAGGTTAATTTAAGAAGGAAAAATAAACGCGTAGTTCAATAATGCTATGTATAAAATAAACGTTTATCAAATTACAGAAATACGTAGGTAAAGCCAAAAAAATAAAGGATGCGACGGCGCGGTGCACAGAAATGTGACACATGCGACGGCGCGGCGGATCGCGCGGGCCAAAGAGGGCCTCTATTTCGTCGTGGATAAAATGAGTAAATCTACCATGACGTCTCCCCTATGTGCCATAGAATTATATCCAGCATAATGCAATCGGACAATTACCGAGAAATTTTCCCCATCGAGATATTTAACGATATTCTAAGACGGATTGAAGTAACTGTAAAAAGCTGACGGAGAAACTATCGAGCAGATGTCGTATCGGAAGTCGAATAGAACACAGCTGCAAAATTTTAATACTATAGGATCAATAATAAATGCAAAAACAAAAGAAAAAACAAAAATGAGCATTTAGCATTCGGCGCACCTGAATGATGATATATAAGTCGAGCAAGCACGGCCGTACCATCTTTTTCTGGAAGGAACTCAGGGTACTTTTGACACCTCCATATCTTTGTATTGGAGTTGCCCAAGAATCTGAAATTTTTTTTTAATCTAGAGTAGTTGGTAAACGGAACGAAACCTCTAAATTTCACACTTCTATCTTTTCTACACTAATAAAATTTTCACTTATTATTAGTTTACTCCAATTTCATGAAAAATTATTTTTTATATATAACCATATTTGGCAAATTCTTTTATCTCTTTCCCGGAAAAAGTTAGCATTTCTTGATAACTTTCCTGCAAATAACCGGTTAACTGCAGTGAAGCCTATATTGAAGGTACAACATATTTCATGATCAAATAGAAACATCGTTGAGAATATTTTTATATTTAATCCGTTCTTTTCTAACATGCAAGTTTTACTTTATAAAAGAAACTTATTTAATCTATAAATCATTAGAATTAAACGGCAAACAATTAGAATTAATATAAATCAGTGTGGATTTCGAATGTTCGGCGGTATAACTAAGGTCGGAAATATTTGATAGCCCACACGATCAGAAGACATTATCTTTCGGTGGTGCTGTAATTAATTTCGGGTGCTCTTTGCTGACGACTCGCGAAAACAATTAGAAGTTGATCTCTTTTAAATTTTTTGAGATAAAACAGTAACGTAGCCGGAGCCGTCAATGGAAATTATGATTGCTGTGTGAAGTCAGGAGAGCGCAACAGTTGTGCTGTTTCAAAATTTCCTTAAGTTTTTGAAATGCTTCATCGCATATTTCATCCCAAATAAATTTTACATTACTTTTTAATAATGTTATATTATATAATGTAATTTAAAATTTATATACTGAACATATAACATATATAACAGGGGGTGGCCAAACTTCATATCACTACAAGCCACATAGGAGAATCCTGTTTTCAAATATTACTTTCGTAATAAATACGTTTGGTTTCAATCCATCTTTTGCCTTATCATAAAAAATAATGCTGCGAGCGATAATAATTCTGCCAATTTACCTCCCATGCTTTGTGTAACCCACCTCCCCTACATTGAATGTGCCATGCTTTGCGTAACCCACCTCCCCTACATTGAATGCTTGTGGGACATGTCTGCGTAACCCACCTCCCCTACATTGAATGTGTCTGGGACACGTCTAACGCGTAAGCACGGTACGTGGACTGGAAACTGTAGCCGATCATGATTTCCGGTTTTCAGCGCCTAGTTGAATGTGACAAACTTTTTGGCCGGAACTGTACATCATGATGTACAGCTCCGGCCAAAATGTTTGTCACTTCACCGGATACGTTCGGCTTCCGAAACTAATGCATGCTGAAACCTTTATATTTAATATTTTACATAACATTGTAAAGTAGTAAGGCTGTGAGTTGTAACTTCCTTATACTGCGTAATTGCCAAATCACAAAATGTTCTTTTAACTAAAGATTAATGACTTGGAGTGATTTGTGAATAAAAGTGTCAGAGTAAATAAGTAACTAAAGATACAATGACTTGGATTGATTTGTGAATAAAAGTGTCAGAGTAAATAAGGGCGCAACTTTTTACGGATAAAGAGGCACGAGACTTGGCTACATTTTTTACATGAAATGTTTTTTGATGGGATGATAACTGATTATAACTGGCGCAGCAGCGCAGATGTTTGGACAATTCAAGATTGGTATTTAAATGACGATAAGTTTCTGTCAAAATAGGAAATTGGTATATAAAAGAAATTTTCCACTTCAACTTGTATATATATCGGGTGATTTTGAGCACCCGTACCACCCTTTTTTCTCGGAAACGCGATGAGATAGGAAGTAGGGGAAAATTTTTGATTACCAAAGTATATCTGAAGAATCGAATGGGCATGATAAAAATTTTGTGGGCCCATCGGAAGTAGGGGCACAAGGGGTCAACTATGAAATCTCCAATGGAAACCAATGCCGATTTTGGCATAATTGGATAGAACTGTGAAAAACAAACAACTTTTGTTTGGAATGTTTTTTAATATCAATGGATATCACAATATGGATTGTGAGATATCACAAAAAAAGATGCTGTCGCATGTACCACAGATTGGGTTATTCAAGCAGTAATAAGAATAAAAATCAGACAGAGGCATTTGTGTACATTGCCAAACATTACTGAAGCAGCAAAGAGCAGTATTTTTCAGATTTAAGGCAAATTAAGTTTTTTAATAGAAAAGGTATTTTTTTAAGAAATAAATTTTGTTTTTCTCTCCCTAATAGAAATTAATATTATTTAAGAGTGTGATCTACAAATTTAGCAATGTGATAATTAATTTTTTTTTATTTCTGCCAATATCTAACATTAATAAATTTTGAGTAATAGATGACAAATAAAATCATTAATATTTATCCAGGTGGCTATGTTTAATTTTATAACTATTTCGAACTTTAATATAATCAATAAAATTGAATATGAATATCGAATAAAAATTTATTGAAAATCATTAAATTAAAATCTAAACTTTAAAAAAAAATTTTATTTATTACAATTAATTTTATACCATTAGTTTATTTCGCTATTAAGACTTTTATGTTTTTCCATTTTATTATCAAAATATATTTTCAAAATTACTTAATTTTTATTTTTCATTTAAGAGTTTAAAAAATATATAGGGTATCCACTTTGATATCGGTAGTAGCACTCGAACCGCAGGTGTGACAAGTCTTTCACCATCACAGTTCGGCATGGAACCATACTCAAGAACGGGTGGGCAAACCGCGGCTTTTGAATTTAATCATTGTATAGATCAGGGATATGCAAACTGCGGACCTTTAACTATAGCTATAATGCCAAAAATTTTATCAATAAATAAAATGAATACAAAAAATATCAAATCTTCCATATCTCAGCAGTATAGTTTATGTAATTTCTAGAAAAGTAATAATTAATAATTCATATGGTAAACTGTAGATATTATTACAGCATCATAATTCTTACAAAAATCGATTTGATTAACCGTTAATCAGAATAAATGTCATTGCATAAGAAATCGATTGCAAAATACATTCAAAATCAAATAAAATCGTTTTGTGTCAGTCAATCTACTCAATACCTTTCATAATTTCGCGGTGTTTATATTTAATGTTTGGGCAGGTGTGTTTTTAATTATTTTTTCAAATTTAAAATGATTTAAATTATATATTAAAATTATAATTTAAAGAATTTCAACCCTGCCGAGTTTCTCTGAAAATGGCGTTTCACTTTTTCCGGACTGCTAGCATTATTCAAACTCGTGATTCATATAACGCATAATGAAAGTTGATCTACTAAGAAAATTGGCTTAATTTTAACATGTCACTCTTTTATATCATCTTAGTCAACAAATGCACCCCCTTAGGATCTTTCTATTTTGAGTACATAATTTTCTAAGAGAATTTTATCACCTCAGACAGTTATTAGATGAAGACGGGATTTTGGGAATATTTTTTGGAAAGGCGTAAAACAAAATACCAATCAGATAGATTACTAAAGGGCAGAATCACTTCCAACCACAGGCTACACCCAAACCCGTGGAGGGGATGGTGAAGGCTATATAGGGATCGCTGGAAAGTGTGCCCTAGGCTAAATTTCATTGGTGCAATATGGCCCTTTCTCCCAAAAATTTGCTTGGCTTACCACCCTGGAGGATCCGGGTTCAAATCCGGGTCCCACACCTCCAGTTTTTCAGGAGGGGTCCGGGCCCGGCCTGTTGAACCCCATCCTTCAACCATCCGGTTGACCCCACCACGGGTGTTGGCCAGCCTGTGATGGGCTCTACAAGTGGCCGCCGCCAGATACAGTATATCCCATGAGGATATGGCGGCGTAATCTAATTAACCTAACCTAACCCAAAAATTTGCCTACCCCTGCTCAAGAACAAGGTTTCTGGACTTGTTTCAGCCCTTATATGAGCGCCATGATATACACAGATGTCCTCTGTCAGATTCTTCCTTTTATTATAAGTTCTTGCGAATAGCGTCTGGCGTGTGTTGCTTTCAATAAAAATGATATCAAATTGTTATATCGATGCAGCGTTCCATTGAGGAACTTGATCAAGACGTCATTTTTGACGAAAGCAACGCACGCCAGACGCAATTCGTTAGAACTTAATGAAGAAGCTTAAATTGTCTTAAGAGGTGTAATTGTAACAACTTGTTCAAAAAATATTTGTAATATGTTTGGAACTAATGTGGTCACAAAACGACTGCCAATTGTGGTTTAAGAAATTTCGTACTAGCGATTTTGGTTTAAATAATAAACTCTATTATGGCAGACTATCAGCGGTAGATAACGATGTTTTAAAGCAAATAGCGACCGAATATCTACGACTAACATCCCGAGAAATGGCGGAAATATTTTAAAAATGTGTTTAAAAAAGGAAATTGCTTTCATACCAACCCAATATAAATAATGAACAGGACCACTTAGTGCAAATGACGAACTTGTAGCATGTCTGCTCAAAGTGGCATGCAAAACTTGGTGCTAATATATTGTTTAAAGTTCGGATTGGCACGCGATGGGTAGATTTTACAAAAAATTAGCCAGTATTGGAACGTATACATGGACAAGTATCATTAAAAAGGTGTGTCACCCTAACAACGTGTAGGTTTCAAATTTCTTTACATCGCATAGAATAACATGCGGCGATTAAATTTTGCAGAAAATTGCAATTGAAATATAAAAAAACCGTGTGGAGAGAGGTTTTTGTCACAAACGATAGTTTTTAACTGGCTGCGTGGAAACGCTTCGGCTTTCCACTCTGGAGGACCCGGGTTTGAGTCTCGGGTCCCACCCCTTGAAAATATTTATCATGGGGTTTGGACCCGGCCCGTCGATTCTCGTCCTACACAATCCGGCGACCCCTCTGCAGGAGGGCCCGGCCCGTCGATCCCCGTCCTCCACCATCTGGCTGACCCCTCCGCAGGGGTAGGCGCCTGTGGAAGGGCTTGTTTCGCCCCGCCATTTAGTACTCTTACTGAGAGGAAAGTGGCGTCATCTGTTGACAAATAAAAGAATGGTATAAACGTTTTAAGGAAGGCCGGTTTAAATATTTTTATAATACATATATATTCAACAGTTTGAGAGGGACCACTCTTCACATCATAAGCTAAAAACCAAGAAAACAAAATTTTATTGCAGCCTTTCTAACGATAAGCACTGGCATTTTATTGATTGAAAACGAATGGAAAACTCAACTATACAGACTATGGATGAGTTCAGAAAATACTCCGAGAAGTCTCTGCTGGAGAAATTCATGAATGACGGCACATCACGAGAGAATAGGCGCATTCGGCAATTCAGAACCGTGTTCAGTATACTATCCGGCTGACTAAGGCTAAGTAGTTCTGAGTGGCAGCCGGATGGCCGAGTAGTAACGCGTTGGCGTGTCACACAGGAAGACCCGGGTCTGGTCCCGCATTTCTTCGGGGTGCTGGGCCCGGCCCGGCCATCCTCTTTCACCATCTGGCCCCCTCCACGGGTGTGGGTGCAGCCTGTGGTTGGAACTGGCCCCGCCCCTTGGTAATCTCCCTGATTGGAAAGGGGGCGTAAAATATGTAAAAAAAGTAGTTCTGAGTAGACTGTTATTTGAACTCCATTCTGAGTACGGGCTAACTCTGCCCACAACTAAGAATTAGTAGGAGGCTTGTTTCGCCCCGCCACTTAGTACTCTTACTGAGTGGAAAGTGGCGTCATCTGTTAACTAAAAAAAAGTCCAGCGCATTCCATTTTTAATAATTAATTAATAATGAATAAGCCCAATGCATTTATCCATTATTAATCATCTCATAAAAATAATAGCTTATTAAGTATTGTATTTATTGTCAATCTCTTAGAAATGATTTATAGCCCGAGAAAAATTTTTTAAACTAAAATGTTCATTATAAAATTAAAGGAAAAAATATTTTAAGCAATAATAAAAAATACTTTATTTGATTTGAATATTAATAAATAAATAAAATTTTGAAAATTTCATCAATGTTGAATTGTTTTAGTAAAAAATTAATTAGGCCAAAAATAAATCTAAACTAAATCATGGCTTGTGCGTTAAGGTAGATTGTGTTATTCCTTTTATTTGTAGTTTTGAAATTTTCTAATTCTATTTCTAGAACTGACAATGTTTAATTAATTTTAGACCGTAATTCAAATGAAAAATGATAAAAATGTATTTTTAAAAGAAGTCTATAGAATAGGAAATTAAACAATTAGAATTTTCATTCCTCAATCATACAAAAACGTAGAAATTAAATGAAGCACTAGCAGAACAGAAAAGTTCTTATTCTATAGTCTTTTTAAGTCAAAAACTGTTATAGATTAACAGCCCAATACATTTACAGGTATTATAGAAGAATAAACCCAATACGTTTATTCATTATTAATTATCTCATAAAAATAATACCTTATTAAGTATTGTATTTATTATCAATCTCAGAAATGATTTATAGCCCGAATATTACAGGTTGTCTTTTTTAAGACAAAAACTGTTATTTATAAGTTATTATAGGGTATGCCCATTATAGATTAACATAATTGTACTTTTGGAAGAATAAATTTGATTTTTCTGTCAGAATTATAAATATTGAGTGGTTTCATATCCAGTGCATAATAATTATTTCTAGTCATGTTACCAGAATACAGCAAGGCAAAATGGTAGACTATCTGCTGGTGGAAGACGTTTTCCATAACGTGACAGTGTGGCGTCACATATAGCAGATTTTTTTAATGGATATATATTGACTGGTATAATTGTCACCTTATTGAAGCATGGCAAAAGTGGTACAGGTCGAAAGGGGGGCCGAAACACGCAAAAAAATCCCAAATGGACCAGGGGTCAAAGGTCAAACGTTTACAAAATACAGAGGCATCTAGGCCGCATAGGTAGTGGAGCACGGGAATGGGACGCATCTTGTTGCAGACCCCAGTGAGGCAAGGCACAATGTCAAACCATGTGCTATTTCCAACAAACTGAACCTTGTGAGTCTATATCTCATAAACGTTTCATCTTTGACCCTTGGTTCACTAGGGATTTTTGTGTGTTTCGGCCCGCTTTTGATCTGTACCACTTTCGCTGTGTTTTGGTAAGGTGACGATTGTACCCATTCACTGACATGAATCTTTAAACCAAAGATTCATTTTAGTTGATCTCTACAGTGTTCCAGGGATGCATGCATATATTCATTAAAACACCCTGTATATAGGTGATGCCATGACCGAATGTGACGTGAAATGTCTGTCACAAGCAGGTAATCTACTATTTAACTGCAAAAGAACAAAATTCACACTGACATTAACAAATACTACAAGTTTAAATACTTGTCTTGACTCTTATATTTTTGTCTGTGTTTCATAATTAAATATGCTAAGAATCGATAAAATGTGCCTACCTTGATCACGTCACCTCTGAGATAGTTTTAGAGTGATTTTTAACAATTACTAAGGGGAATTGTTTAATAACGGAATTGTCAATTCGTATTTTAAACATCAGTCGGTTGGGGGCGAATCTTCAATTCTCTAATGTATAGTTTTTTTGGAATGAATCTTTAACACAACAGAATTGCTGATTCGCAATTTTAAATATCAGTCAGCAGAAAGGCAAATCTTCAATTTCAATACTTCACATTTTGGAAAAACCAAAAGAAAAATTATACATTAGAGAACTAAAGATTCATCACCCACCAACTGATGTTTAAAATATGAATTGACAATAGTAAATAACGTTTATATATATCTAATAATAAACGTGTGTTTGTCCTGCTTCAAGTGCTTGGTGTTATTTACTACGTTAATAGAAGCAGCGGAACTAGGTTGTTTAAAATTATGAATTGACAATTCTGTTATGTTAAAGATTCACTCTAAAACTATCTTGGCCGCGATGTGACTGGACACAATCAAGTTAGGCATGTTTTATTGACTCTTACCATTCAATTCTTTCCCAGATGATTATGCATTATTTTCAGTCATTCACACATTATTTCAGTTGCTTGCACAGTTGTACAGTTTGTTTTGTTACAGCTGATTGCAATTTACAACAGCCATCATTAGACTAATAGGCTTACTAAATTGTATGCTTTTACATCTTGTGTTATTTCAAAAAGAAAACATTTTCAGACTTATGTTAATATGAACTTTTTATTTTGATGAATAGTATCTGTGATTTAAATTTGGCAGAATTTTTTTGAACATCCTGTATACCTAGTTAACTGCTAGAAAGAGAAGATGCAATTTTAATAATCTTGTTTTGGTGCCTCAAAGTAATAACTAGATCTGCTGATGTTTGCAGATGAATTAATGATACAATGAAATTCTTAGAATCAGAATTCTAAGAGGGCTAGATATAAAATACAATTTATTTAATTTTTATTATTTTATTGCAATATTTTTTATACTACTACTACTAAATTATGTCTAGATTTTTTGACAAGGGTCATTCCAGATCATGTCAAAAGTTATTCATGATGGAATCACACCGAATGTTGAGGATGGAGATTGCCAGGTTGGGTTTAGGACTCCCTTATAGTGGCATTGACTTAATTTTTGCTATGGGACAAGAATTATCAATATCCAAATATTTATATAGATTTTTGCAAAAATTTATAAAAAAACAAATGGTCATTTTGATATTAATGATTGTTTGCATTTATAATATTTTTTGCACTGTTATGTATGAAATAACATGAAGCAAAAAGATACTTTTGTCTCTATGTTTAAATTTACACAAGGGTAACTATCTCATTTCTCTTGGACTCAGCATCTATACTTATGGTGACCATATTTTTTTTGGAGAAAATAAAGGACAAATCAGAAATTGTTTCATAATAAGAAGCAGGTTGTACTTATTTGTTTGAAAAGTCTTATAACATTTTATTATAAAATATAATAAATGTTATAAAGAATGTATGCAGGAACTGGTCCATGCCCTCACAGATAGCTCCTTAGGGCTTAGCCTCACTATGGAACAGCAGGAACACACTGACTTCTCTTCGATGTTAAAATCCGTATAAAAAATGGGGAGTATTGTACAAGTGTATATAGAAAGCCAACGTATAATATGAATATCATACCATACTGGTCCCCAGATGCCTTTTAAGCCTTATTTTGAAGAGTGCACACCCATTGTATGGACTATAATGATCGATGTAAAGAATTTAATTATATTGTAGAATAAGCTAAAAAATATGGATACACATATCTAACACAAGTCTTTCTTGGTGTTGGGATTTTTTTTTCCGTCAGTGTATATATACAGTGGCGTAGCAATCGGGAATGCAAAGTATGCGGCAGACACAGATTCACGAACCAAGAAGGCTAGTGAAGACTACAGCTGTCATTACAAGAAATTATGTTAAAACTAAATATTGTATCCAATCAAAAACTTCTAATATGTAAAAGATAAAGCTAAGTACAGAGATAAGAAATTAGCATATTTGCTACAATTTAGATAAGACTACTTTGGTTGAAGTTATTGTTTTTTCTTAAATCGTCGACCAAGTAGCCATATCTAATTGCAACAAATATCCTAATTTCTTAGCATTGTATTTGGCTTATTTTTTAAATACTCGTATTAGATATTTTTGATTGGATATCGTTTAGAACCATGATTCCCAACGTGGGGCAATTTGTTTTTTAAGGAGGGCAATTCGAGAATGAGTTATTAACAGTGAATTTTTTGCATTTCTTATGGTTTTAGGGGCCTCATATACAGTATATAAATATATAGTGAGACATACACCTTTTGAAAATTAAAATCAGAATGTTCACGGCGGTTTTGAAACTTTATTTGCTGTTTATTCATGTCACTTCATATTATTATTTTTTCAACAATTTCTTAAAGATTTTTTCCTTAGTATTTCAACTGTCCTTTCGTTCTTTTATTTTTCTCTTTCGTGGATGCCATGTTTTTTGGAAGCTCGTTTAGACCAAGTTAATGGCCTTTTAGACTTCCTCCACGTGAATAGTAGTTCATTTTTGAATAATAAAAGTTATATGTCACAGGAGACATCAGGATTTTAGAGATGCTTAGGTAGCCAAAAAAAGGTTGGGAACTACGTGGTTTAGATAAAATCCATTTTTTCTGAGATACCGACATTCTAACAAAAATATGTTAACATCTTAATAAATATTTTATTTATTTTTAATCCGATTGAATCGAAATTCTTAGGAAGCATTTAGTAAAATAATACACATACATATATCAAATTTGATATCGGTAGAAGAATTTACGATTCAAGAGGCTCCTTTCATTTTGGCGCCATTGGGCTGCATTTTTCAGAAATCTCTAATAATATATGGAATATTTACATTTCTAGAATCGGTTGAACCATGTACTTTATACAGACATTTCTAGAGAAGAGAATCATCGTCTCCACCACTTTTTAATTTTAGCACACTTAGGTTAAAATTGAAAGATGGTGAAACGATCCTAAATAAGTTAAAGTTATCATATAATATATTCTTTATTTCCCTTTATTTTGTCCCGATTATGCTGGAATATTTAGAGCATTTAAATAATCTAAGAAATACGTTCTAAATTTCATTTATTGCGGTTGAATGATGCGACCAGTAGAGATGTCTTCGGAGGAGGAAGAGAAAATGAAAAACAATGCTCTTTTATGCCGATTTTGCGATATTTAGACTATTCTAATTCTTTTATTAATTGGATTTGAAACTTCAAATTTGGTGATCTGCGCTCTACCGAATGCTTTTCTCGAATATAATTGCCAGATTAATAATAATATTCTGTTAATTAGACACCGTATATAGGTAGGACATAGAGATATCTCTACTCCAAGAAGTTCGACTTACTATAGACTATCTCTCATTTATTCGTGTGACATTCTTATATAAACCTATAAATATGAATTTCCAGTTCGACACAAAAAACTGATATTGTACTTCTGACAATTAATTCTCATCACATGATAAATTTCTTTAATAAATATTTCCAAATATCTTAAGTTTAAATTCTGATATATCCGAAAAAAAGTTATTGGTGGCCATCCAACTGGATTTGAAGAATTGGCGTTAAACAGCGTGGCCCTGAAAAATTTTTATACTCATTTTTCATTAATATCATTTATAGATTTTTACAAAAATCGAATTTGATCAACTCGGATGACATTTTCTCAATTAAATTTTATCCCTTATTGTTTTTACCATTCAAGTCCATGTTATTGCCTTTAATAAATTTGCACTGTACTCAATCCAAGGCGTTAGGGTATTAATAAATCTGCGAATTAAGAATCGATTTTAGGTATAATATAAATATAGATATAAATTTCCGCTTATCTAGTCATTTATCGTCATCATCTATATTTGGTCAATTATTCGAAAGGAAATAGCAATGTCCGCCTGTGTCACCCATAATAATAATAATAATGAATCATTCTTCCTGGTTTTATTTCGTTGTCGATATCTCATTAATACAGTACTTCTTTAAATAAACCTATCGGATTAAAAAGCTACTGATGGGAAAAGTAAACTGGAATAAATCATAAAATCGAGTGGCGCTCCTAACTTTTTCATTTTAATAGAAATCCTATAAATATGGTGTCGAAGTTCACGTAATAAGAACCATGTTTCCGCGTCTTTAAATGTTTTAAAATATAAAAGTTAATTTAAGAATTGAGTCGACTTTCTTTTCTAATACCACAGAATGAAACGAATAAACTTCCGATAATGTAGTCAAATATATTATCCAGACGGTTCAAAAAGGTCGTTGTAGTTGACCATTCTCGTTCTTTTCTACGTTAAGCCAGATAAGTGACAGATCCAACATAATGACAAACTTTAAAAATATTCCATTTTTAATTTACATTCCACCAAAAAAATATAAAAAGGTCGATGATATCGACACTCCTATCTTATTATTATTAAACTTTTTTGGATCGACTTCCAAAATTTATCGAATCTAAATTTTAATCAAACTCAAACTACTGGCTGTCCCATGGTACTTAAATTTGCTCCATAAAAATTTTCAATTTTAGTAAAATTTCGTTGGAAGCTACCGAGCGTGCTTAAACCGGTGTATTAATCACCGTATTAGAACCAAATTTATAATACTCTAGAGCAGTGTTTCTCAGCCTTTTTTAAATCAGGACTCACTTGTAGAATAATTTAAACTCTGAGGCGCACTTTAAATTTCAATTAAATACAGTACCAAGTTTATCTGTATTAATATAGTGTAAATAGTATTTATAGCAAGCAGGCAATGCACTCTAAACAGTGTAATTAACGATATAACTAGTTTTAATTTATATACAGTAAGACCCCGTTTAACGCTGTTTCGATATAACGCATTTTTTCGAATTCTATATTTTTATTGATTCACTTTGGCGTGATTTTTCAAACCGTTATTCTTACGTAAATCCGAAATCGCAGGAATTTGCTACATCGATGCTCCTCGCCATCTCACAGTGCGTTTGATATCAGTGCAGTGCAGTATATACGAAAGTTTGCTGCAGTTAGAGTTCATATTTATGATCGGTCATCATCAACATTATTTTACAGTAATAAAAAAACAATAAAGATAACAATTATCCCATTTTGATTTTAACTCGAATGCTACCACTTTAAATTATAGTTCCTTGAAGTTAGAACGTTTTTCTTTCATCCATATTTTTTCGTCGTTTATAGTTTAGTGCAATCTGATTACTGCTTTTTGTTTTTAAAACTTTCTATTTTCTAATTTTAAGAAATTTTTCACGAATGATTTATGAAACGATATTAGCAATAAAAAAATGTTTATAATTAATGTAATACAATAGTAGTAATGCATGTTACAAAATAATATAAAATAATGCTATGTTTATATATTTTTTATTCACTGTCCTGTTTCACCTATCCTCATTATTTACGTGTTAAAATGACCTCGTTTAACGCTGTTTCATTTAATGCTTTATTTTCTTGGAATGTATCACCCGCGTTAAACGAGTCTTATTGTACAAAAAGTTAACAGGAAATTACTCCCATCGTTGCTAAAAGAGTCTCACTTCAAAAATCCCGCCTGAATTAAAAATAAATTTAAGGAAAATATTATCCATTCCTTTTTTAATGATTAAGGAAATGAATATCCAATTTAAAATGTCAAACGAAAAAAACTTGACTGAGACATGGGAACCACCCGCCTATCCGTAGCTTTTTAAAAATACAGATTTCTTATATATTTAAATCATAAATTATTTTTTCGTTTTCTTGGGGCGCACCTGGCTACCTTTCAGAGCGCACCGGTTGAGAGACGCTGCTCTAGAGTTTCGACGATTGGGGATTGGACTTAGAATAATGATTATGTTACAATTTACAAAAATGTGTTTGATACTCAATTTTGGAAAAAATAAATCAGTAATTCTGTAATAACGTTTCGTCCGATGATTTTTTCCAAAATAAATAAATTCTATTACAATGCAATAAACACTAAATTAAAATATTAAACAACATCGCTATCGAGAGAAAACCATTTTAATCATGGTATCATTACCCAGTGTTTCACATCTGGAATTTAAAATAATTGTCGAATATTTGAAAGTTAGGAGATTTTTACTTTATTTTGAAATTATTCCAGTCAAATTCACCTTATTTCTTTAGATAGAAATTCGTAATATTTGTCTGAAAATGGTAATTTTTTATTTAAACTTTAATTTTTACTTACAAGAGTTCACGCGTAAAATAAATTGAAGAATGCTATAGAAAACGGAAGGAAAGTCAGTAAGTTTAATGGTCGTTATAACTAAATGTATAGAAAAACAACACCGATTTTCCTAAACAAGCAATTCTAAAATAATTATTCGCTTACTTTCCCAACCTGTTATTTATTTCAGGATGATTAAAGATAATGTTATTAAAATAGAATATATATTATCAAAATCATCTTCAATGCAATTAATTTGCTGATTAAGTGATATAAATCTAATTATATTCCGTTCTAAAAGTTGTAAAGATAATGCCGAAAAGCCATACCGCTGCCCCTGTCTTTAAAGCTTAGCCCCATCTGTTGTCAACGGTAAAAAATAAAAAAATATAATAAATAAGAGGGCAGAAGTAGCGAACTTATGGCACGCTGGAAAATTTTTTTGGCACTTGATATTCCGTAAATTCGCGATAATCCATTCTAAGATAATCCACATAATTCAACCCGGATGGGTTGAATTATGTGGATTGCAGATTATCGCTTTGCTTTTATCTTAGAATGGATATCTAAAAGATTTTTAAGCGCTCCAAATTCGTTTCTTTATAATATTTTAGATAATCTGAAATCATAATTAGAATCAAATTAAAATTACAAATATCGCAAATAATGTTTTGTTTCCATTTTCAATAAATCATAGAACACTTGAATATATAAATGTATGTAATTTATTTAATTTTAATATTAAATTCGTATTGTCCAGAAATCCGGATTTTTTAGTATTTTGCGAATTATCCGTTGGAATCGATTATCCAAAGATTTTACTTTCCGATTAACCCGGTTAATCGCGGTTACGGGTTTGTATTGTTTAAAATTCAAATCGGCAGGCGAAGAGTAGTTTTTTTAATCCATTTCAGACAATTTTGGCACGACCCTCAATAAAGTTCGCCACCTCTATAACAGAGTAACCTCATTATTCATCATTTTCTCATCTTTATCTCGGAAGATCGGATAATGACCATTTTTAAACAGAAATATCTATAAGGCTAATGAATATTACTTAAAAATTGATTTTAATGCTCCGACTACTCTTAAATATTATAAAAATCATTCAAATAGATTAAAAGATATTAGGGGAAAAAATCTTTGAAGTTTGAACGTCCACCATTTTTAAAATATTGTATTGCGGATATAGAGTTAATTGATGTATCATCGAAATCATATTTAATTGCATGATCATGTTAAATTTCATAAATATAGAATGAATAGCTTAGGATATATTAAGAGAGTAGCTTAGAGATTTGAACTTCCGCCATTTTTAAATAATTGCATCTAAAGTAAAGCGACCAGACGTACCGGATTATGCGGGACTGTCCCGGATTTGAGATGTTTGTCCCGTAATGAAAACTGTCCCGGATTGGACATGTAACGTTTTTAACATTTTCTCAATGGCACAAAGTGGTTGTTTCCTCTACTTCACATTATTATTAACTGCAAATAAATGTTTCTACTTGCATTGAAAAATATTGAAGATAATAAAAATACTATTATGAAGATTGTTACAGAAATAGCCGATTTAAATTTCAAATAAAAAAAAAGAATGGATATGCAGTATCTACCACTCACTGTAATCAATGATGCCAGGTGGATAGACATATTTTAACCAGTTTGATACGAACAGCATACCATTCAGGAAAATTAAGAAAATTGAATTTGCGTTATGCTTGCCAGATACTAATGGTGCAACGGAAAGTTTTTTCAGTGGTGAATAGGTTTTAGACCTCAAAAAAACGCAGCTGAGGACAGAAACGTTGAAAGCAATATTACAAATTAAGTGCAATTTTTCCAATTCTTGCGAAGAATTTTATAAGAATATTTCAAGTAATAAAGATTTATTAAAAATTTCACTCTAGAAAAATACATATGGTATAAATAATGTAATTATTTATTTATTATTATTCGTTATATTGACAGTTGTATCTATATAGTCATTTTTGATATTTTTGTATTGAGACTGTTATTACTGTGTAGTTAATTTTTATGAAAAAAGGAGTGTTTTTAATTTTTTTATTAATTTATCAGAAGTATGTGTTTTTGTAATTTTTATATTAAAAATACATAAAAAGATAAATCCAAGACATTTTAATGACTCAAAACTAAATAAAATATAAGAAAATAGTGTCCTCATGAACGTATTAAGTGCTTTTTTAATTTTTATTTCGGCACGTCCCGCATTCAAACATAAAACCTCTGGTCACTTAAATCTAAAGGGTTAATTGATGTAGCGTCGAGGTAACTTTTAAAGATAGAACATCACCAAATTTCATAAAAATATACTAATAGCTCAAAAAATTATTAGTGAGGAACACACAGACAGACGATAATCTCATAAGCTTCCTTTTCCTTCGGAAAGTAGATTAAAATGTAATGTCGAAATTCATTACTACTGCGTTATAAGCGAAGCGCTTCTGATCATTTTTAGTGCACCACCCTCTAGCGGGGCCCAATAACATACGCGAATTTGGCACAGCACCAACATTATTTGAGTAAAAGTAATTTCAATATTTGAATAAAAATAAATCACTCGGTTAACAGATTTAAAAAATAATTATTTAATTATAAGCATTTAAAAAGTAGTTTGACTAGAATAGAATGTCCGATTAATGTGCGAAAATATCATTGATGAAAGAAATTGTATTATAAATTAATTAAAATGAAGACTAACAGATATCTCCGGTTATGTTTATATGATTATAAAAAGAATTTGTTATATTTCTGAACAAATTAAAATTTTCTTCTAAACGTTTTCCTCGATGGCTCTAATGCTACGAAATTTCAATAGGTAATTAGCATATGCTAACAGAACTGGCCATTCTATTCTGTTCTAAAAACTAGTAAACATCGTTAAGATAAGAAGTTAGTGATATTTCCGTCTTCGTTGTTATTAGTTTAAAGACTGGCATCACGTGTGACGATTTTTAGAGGGAAACTGTAAGTATATAGACTATAGATTTTTCTGAGAGCGACTGAAGGATGCGCAACTCTCATAGGCTCCCATTAAACTCAATTTTGAGTGGCGCCCTCTGGTAGATGGAGTCACCACGCATTTAAAATAGCCAACTTCCAGGGTAATTCAACAAAACAATAACCCTGAATGTTGGCTATTCGTAATTTTCATTTATCCGAATTTATGGCATTAAATATTAGAATTTTCGCAATTTCAGCTTTAAAATTAAGTTTATATTAAAATTTAATATAATTCATTTATAATCTAAATTAATTTAGTGTTTTAAAACAAATTTCCAATATCAATAAATAAAATTAAGTTCAATTTATTGACAAGTGACTATATCTTTATTTGATGAAAATTAATACAAATGATTTATTTATTTAAACACAAATATAGAATTCTGTGAACAGGTCAAAATTATTACATAAAATAATCTGTAGTATTACAAAGTATTTAAAATATTTAGTAAGTACTTGAAAACACTTTCCATGAATCATGATACAAATATAAAGAAGAGTAACAAGTTGAGAATTTCAATTATAAAATGTAATGCAAAGTAAACTTAGAATAAAAATTTGTGCTAAACATTGCCAGTAATAGTTTATACATAATTTAATCTTTAATATTAAACATATCACAAAGTAAAATATAGGAATTATTATTATAAGAGGAATTACCAGCCAGTGCTTGATATCTATTTTACTAGTAATCCAAAAACTATCAGGTGTGAGACTAATATTACCATGTTTGTATATATCACATGATGTAAAAGAAAGATGTAACTTCTATCTGAATCCGAAGGAAATCTAAAAAACAACACATTTTTCGTTTTTCTCATACTATTTTTACAAAATCGAACGAAACAGTTAACATCGTTTCCTTTAGCCGGCATTTTTTCTCTACGTCACTTGAACATGTATCGCCCTCTGTCAGACGGAGTCACCTCTTCTTCTTCTTCACTTAATAATATGGAGGCTATAGCTCGAGCTTTTTCCTCCGATGACGATTATCTAGTACAGCAGGTTAAGTGAAACGATTGGTGGCGGAGTCACCTCTGATGTCAACGAGTTTTAAAAATCTTCAGAGTTGCGCGTCCTGTCTTCAGAGTTGCGCATCCGTGCTGATATACTGTATGTGGACTGATCAAATTAAATTGGTTCGAGACTATATTATTGGATTAATATCTGGTAATTCTTTTGGCATAAATATTCCACCTAGAACATTTTGGTATTTTTTATATATTGCTACAATTTTAGAACATTGAAAACCAGAAAAGCTTTTTAATTCGATTCCAACTTTAATGTTTACTATTATAAAAATTATTAAAGTACTACTATAAAAATAATAGTCCTTAATTTTTTTGATAGGGATAACTGCATAGTTGTGGTTTGTTCGACAACTAGTTGTTAAATTGTTAAATCATTTAATCAGCCGCGTAAACAATGACTTAGCCATTCTCATCTACCAAAATTAGTAGATGTAGTAGATTAGTCAAACTTTTGATGAATCACGAATAAACAGTTAAAAGGAACATCGGACTAGAATTCCATAGATAACTTTCAAAAATAGGTATTAAATTACTTGGATTATTGGTTTTTTTAATCATTTGTTTTTATGAATGATTAAAAATCAATAGTCGAAGAACTTAGCTCAAAAATTATTTTAATGGCAACAAAATATATACCAATTTTTATTCTCAGTATTTGTTATCTTTATATAGTATATAAAACTTTTTTGGTAACAGATGTCGCCACTTTCCACTTAACTAGAGGAGTACTTGAGAGTATTAAGGGATGGGACGAAACAAGATTTTTCACAGGTTATCCATCCCTTCAGCGGAGTTTGCCGGATTGTGAAGAACATGGATCGACAGACCGGACCCGGACCCCATTATAAATATTTTCCACTTTGGAGGACTCGAACCCGGGTCCTCCAAAGTGGAAAACCGAAGCGTTCCATGCGGCCAATCCGGCCGACATATGGTTAGGTTAAGTTGGTTAAGCCGTCATATCGCACGAGGAATATACTGCATCTGGCGACGACCACTTGTAGAGTCCATCACAGGCTGGCCAACACCCATGATGGGATCAACAGGATGGGGTTCAACGGGCCCGTCCCGGATCCCTCCTGAAAAACTGGAGATGTGGAATCCGGATCCTCCAGGATCGTAAGCCACAGCTTTACTACGCGGCCATCCGGCAAACAATATATCCGTATGAATTTTGTTATTAATACAGTGGATATTTTTGTATTGTTGGAGGGGTTTTCACGTGATTCAGCGGTCCTTTGAATCGAATCCGGATGCACCCTTTGAAAAATTTACTTCCTGGTCCGGGTCCGAGCACTCGATCTCTATCCTTTACAATTTTCTGCTACTGGAGTGATCATCTATGGTAGAGACTAAATTCGCCAACTTAGTAATCAACAGATTGAGAAGTTACGTCTTTTCCTTATTTCTATGTTAAAAAATTAACGCTTTCCAATCAAAAGTTACTAAACGGCAAGACGGTTGGCCGAATTGGCGTCGTAATGTTTCGACTTCCCATCGAGACGACTCTGATTTGATTCCGGCAACCCTTCGAAAATTATTCATGGGATTTGGGCCAGAACCTCGATTCCTCTCTTTTATAATCTGGTTGAACCCTGCACCGGATTTTAAAAGAGGATAGTCTGTAGAAGATCTGTATTACCCTCACTATTGATTATGGTATGGTAGATGGTATCAGTAACCATGATTACGGTGTATGCTGATAGTGGATACAGTCTATTACACTCTAAATAAAAGCCCGTGGACTTAATATTAATATAAGCCCATGCACTTACATTAATATTTTCTATTCTTTACTGAATTTTTGTATTTCCCGAATGTAAGTGCAGTGCTTACCTTCGAGAAACTCCAGTACTTTTTAATATAATTTAAAGTGAAAAGTTTTTTAAAAAATTTAAATTTAATGAGTTATAATTTATCCAATATAATAATTTCAGCTTCTTAAAAAATTTGAAATGGATAAAATATATATTGGTTGTGAAGATGTAACTGGAGAAGAATATAATGTTGAAGATATAGAAGGTCAACCTGGTGCATTCCGTGCATATTTGGATGTTGGACTTGCTCGTACTACAACTGGAGCTCGAGTCTTTGGTGCAATGAAAGGAGCTGTAGATGGTGGAATTGATATACCTCATAGGTATTTTTGAAAAAAATCATATCTGTGTTTATATCTAATTATATAACTTTATGCTAATAAAATATTTTATTTACAGTAATAAGAGGTTTCCTGGATATGATAGTGAAACAAAGGAATTTAGTCCAGATGTCCATCGTAAACATATTTTTGGGCAACACGTTGCAGACTATATGCGGATATTAATGGAAGAAGATGAAGAAGCATATAAAAAACAGTTTTCTCAATATATAAAACTGGGAATTACAGCTGATGAAGTAAGTCCAAATTATAATGGAATTAATTCAAACTGCTTTTCAAAAATTATTAGAATTAAATTCTAATAGTCTAGTACAGCAATTGACAACTTTTGCCTGCAAATCGTTAAGTGATCTTCCAGCAAGATTTAGATGGTCCACTGATGTTTTGAATTGCTAGAATTGATGAAAACATTCCTAAAAATAAGTATTTATCTAAGAAAAATATGCATAATTAATGATGTTTGTTAGAATTTTAGCTAACATTAGCCATTATAAGATTAATTGTGCATATATTAGATGTGAAACATTTTTCTAGTCTTAGCAATTATTTTGACTATTTCACTCAGAATGTGATTGTACAATTGTTTAATAAATTTTCCTGTATGTGGATGGAGCCTTTATCTCAAATCTCATGGGAAAATCAATATAAAGAGTTTTCGAGATATCAAGGTTCAATTTTAAATAGATTTTTATGTCAATAATATATACCATAGTTTTTAATAGTTATTAAGACACTCTTTTTTCATGAAAATTAACATCTAAATACTCTTGCATCTTATAAACCAAAGATTGAAAATATCTCTGAATAAATCACCATCATACTGACAAAAACCTATCAACAATTAGAAGTGAAACTTAGAAAACGAAACTACTGTATGGATGTTCGGTATTCCGAGCATACACAAAAAAGTTCCTGTTCTGGTTATCGGTAGCATGTTTACATTCTTTTTTAAATTTAAATCCTTTGTTTAGACTCTGAAAGCAAGGGGAAAATTCATAAATATTTTTAATTTCTGTAGCACAAAAATTATAAACTAATTTGAGATAGCAAGGGTTTTGAAGAAACTATTTCAGGATAACTATTGAAATTACATTCGTGTTTAATGCCACAAGGGTTTTGAGATAACCAAGTTACAATTGTATATATTTTTTAAAAGTTATAAAATGGGCAATGTTGGAACTCTGAGAATCTCTAATAATAATATAATGTTAACAATGAACAATAAATTCCAAAATAACAATTTCCAGCCCAACTTGATTTTAAGTTGTGTTGTCTACAAAAATTCTTTATAAAATATGTAATTATGCAGCACTAATGATTGAATATAAATTATTAGAGTAGGTCTGTCCAACTCTGCATGCATATTCAATTCTACGAATCCCCATACCTCCAGTTTTTTCAGGAGGGTATCTGGCCCAGCTTGTTAAACCCTATCATTCAATTTTCTGGTTGACCCACTTTATGATTTTAAGAACCTCATTATAAGTACTGGCTAGGTGTGATGGGCTCCAAAAGTGGCTGTCACCAAATATATCTGTTATATAATTTAGTATCATAATTCAAATCAACCAACCAACAAATCAATAAAGTGGTATACATTTAGAATTTGTTAAATTGAAAAATCTAAATTGAGGGATATCTATATATATCATTTAGCAATATGATCACAAAGAAATTAATTTTTTTAAAAATTTTTCAAATAGCTGGAAGAAATATATAAAAAAGCTCATGCTGCCATTAGAGCTGAACCAGAAAGAAAACCACAGCCTGAGAAAACAGTTGTTAAGAAAAGGTATGACTAAAATTTAGTATTTAAATACAGGCGGCTCTCGACTTTCACACATAATTGGTTCCTGAAAGTGTGTGCGAATGTTGAATGTTCAGAAGTCGAGGGATGTAAAAAATGTGCACCAAAAACTGTGTTTTTAAAGTATTTATTTATCAATATGTATACATAATGAAGTTAAAGAAACGTGTTTAAGTGCTTTCGGGGTTTTCTTTATAAAATTATTACTACAATTACTACGCACCCCCATCATTTGAAAATTTTCAGCCAATCAGTATTTCGGGCTTTAAGGATGACGTCAGTAATACGGCGAAGTTCGAAGTAAAGAAATGAAGAATGTTTTAAATTACACTTAAAACATTTAAATATATTCTTTAAATGATATTTAACTCAATAATAATTCAAATTAAATATGGAGAATTCTACAAACTATGAAAATTCGCAAGATGCGGTCTAGATTCTAAACCTGGCTAGTGTCTGGTTTGTAATTTAGAAACCAGTTTTCTAGATCTCGTCTGCTAAGATGCTTCATTTATGCAATGCAAATTTTATAAAACCGTTGTTCAGACCACGGTGAGGTCTAGAACGCGTTTAAACAATCAGCCGAAACTGTTTTGACCTCTTGATCGGAACAACACAATAGTGATTACAATTCCGAGAAGTCCGCTATTGTGGGAAATAGTGTGTCCGAGAATGTAAAGCGAGCTACAGCAATTTAGAGCAGCGTTTCTCAAACTTTTTCATTCACGACCCCATTTTTCATTACAAGATTTTTTTGCGACCCTATTTTTCATTACGAGATTTTTCGCGACCCCAGGTATTAAATATGAAATAAAACATACAAATACAAAAATCATTTATACACTTATTAAGATGAACACAATCAGCCAACTACATTGAAAATACATATGTTGTCATATGTTAAATATTGGATGTTTGTGAAATTACATATAAACTGAAATTCAAGTATTTGAATTTAATTTTTGCAACCCCAGCATTTCGCTTCGTGACCCCATTTGGGGTCGCGACCCATAGTTTGAGAAACGCTGCTTTAGAGCATTCTTTATGGAAGAAAAATTTTTCTTATTGACAAAAATATTTAAAAAGTTGAATTTTTAAAAATGTGCAAAAGTCGAGGGATGCCTGTATAGGATAATGCAATGATTACATAGTGCAAAAAGAATCTAATTTATATATTATCAAATATTTATTGATTTTGTGCATAAAAATAATTATTAGATATAAGTATTAAAATTATCTCTCATTAGTCTACTTTTTCTTTTGTGAAAATTATATATTAATTTTGTTTTTTAGATGGAATCGTGCCAAAATGACTTTGTCTGAGCGCAAGAATAGAATTGCCCAGAAAAAGAAATCATTTTTGAAAAAGCTAAATGCTGGAGAAAGCCAAGCAGATTAGAACTTTTTTCTAAGATGCTCAGGAAATAAATTGAAAAAATGAAAAACTTGTGTATTTATTTTCTATAAACTTATGAACTGAAAATAATTCTCTATCAAACATATAGTTGGTTTCTGAATAATTTTATCCAAAACTGGATAATTATTCAAAAATGAATCAACTGTCAAAAATTTTTATTTCTATTTAATGGATTTTTTAGTTATATAAGTTTTAATTTGCTGAATACAATGATTCTCATTCAGTTTTATTCAAAGATAAAATTTGAATTTGAGTGATGCATAAGCAATTTTTAAAAAGATCAATTTAATGATTCCTGAAACTATTGGGATCATTTGAGTGATTTAAGGAAACACTTAAAAATTCATACATCCCAAAAATTTCATTTTTGAGCTGCTACATTTACAAATATTTACAAAATTATTGCTTCTCCAAGTTTTTTTATAAATTCGCATAATTGAAACCGATGTTATCCGATTTTAAATATTAAATTGTATCAACAGAAATTACCATTAAACTACTTTTCATGAGATTATTCTAAGATGCTACAAATTTCAATCTCATATGGTAACTGATTCAGAAGTGTCAGCAAAGTTGGGAATAGAAAAGGCTTATTCTGTCAAAAAATGCTGGAGAAACAAGGTCAAAAAATATATAATTTTTTTTTAATTATGTAAAAAAATATAATTTAAATAGGTTAAAAATTTCTAATACACAAAATGAGCACAACAATCATATTTTTTGACAGAATAGGCCTCTTCTATTCCCAATTTTGCAGACACTTCCGAATCAGTTACCATATGAGATTGAAATTTGTAGCATCTTAGAATAATCTCACAAAAAGTAGTTTATTAGTAATTTCTGTTGATATAATTTAAAATTGGATAACATCGGTTTCAATTATGCGAATTTATAAAAAAAACTTGGAGAGAAGCAATAATTTTATAAATATTTTACCTGTTTCTTTTTTATTGGCATAAATGTTTGTACAGTATATCTATAATGAAATAAAAGTAACCTTCGATTTACGCGGGGTTGATTCCGCCATTTTAATTCGTAATTTGAGGTAAAATTTCTAAACGTTTTCCAGAAACGCGTAGAAATGTGAATCGTACCTTCATAGATTTTGTTAAGTTACAAATTTCGTAATTTTGAAACTTCGTAAATTAAGGGTTACTTGTACATGGTATTTAGTGCAAATGCATATTACATACATCAAATTGGTTGGGGACAATTTAATTGAATATACTTTAAATTGTAATTTATTCTGTTCAACTATATAAATGTTGAGAGTATGACTATTGAAACCTTTCCAATCAATGAGATTATCAATTTAAACCACGGGTGCACTCGTATCATGGAGAGGGCAGATGATGGCGAGGATAACCGGGCCCGAAAACTTTCGTAAGATGCCGAACTTTGATCATCGTGCGTTGCAGGCCATCCAGCCCCCGGACCATCCCGGCTGATAGTAACTATTCATAGTAACAACCAGTCTGTTTACAAATGAAATAGAAGGTGTACTGTACATTTGTTTTGACTGGAGAAAAAGTTGGATTCAATAAAATATTCTGTTTATATATCCTCTTCGGATGCCATGTGTCTCATAGGACACATGGCATCCGAGGAGTTTAACTGGATTAAAATTTTAATTAATTAATTTTTCAGAAAAATAAATTTAACATTTTGGAAAACATTGTACATTTTTTCAAAAACTTGCATGCCTAAAGACCCAATGTGTCCTATAAGACACATCAAATTTAAAAAAAACTAACCATGAGATTTTGAAAATTACATATTTTATAAACAAACATGATTGTATGTGTCAATAAAACTCAAAATTTCCCAAAATAAATAGGTTTTTTTTTGTAGTGGATCCGAGGAGGATAGCTCACACATTATATTGTCCTAGGGGACTACTACAAGTATGCGCAATTTCAAAAAAATCGGTGACCCGAATGTCTGTAAGTGGCGGGTGAAACAAGCCCTTCCACGGGCTGCCCATCCCTGCGGAGGGGTCAGCTGGATTGTGGAGGACGGGGATCGACGGGCCGGGCCCGGACCTCATGATAAATATTTTCAAGGGGTGGGACCCGAGACTCGAACCCGGGTTCTCCAGAGTGGAAAGCCGAAACGTTTCCACGCGGCTAATCCGGCCGACACAGCCTGTCCATTCCTGCCAAGGGGTCAGCCGGATTGTGGATAGGGTTGCCACCTCTCCGGGTTTCAGCGAGTTGTATCCGGGCACCGGGTTTAAGTATTATTTCTCTGAGTTGTATAGTACGAAATTATAACAATAATAATGTATATTAGAAATTCAGAACTTGTATGCAAAGCGTGTAAAGGACTAGAGTTTTGTGGCGTGTATCTCGTGTACGGAATAGTTGGCGCGATCGGTGGTTCACGTCCACAACTGGCGCATGCAGAATACTGGCTACGTGCTATATAGTTATCCCACTCTTTGCGTTGGCCATGCTTGCGTATGGCTCTTGTGTCTGGTCGGTCAGGAGAGCTCTAACTTATAGAATAAAAGTAATGCATATATGGAAAGAATTTTTTCGATTATAGGAAATACTTGGATCAACAATCGTAACAGGATGCGGATTGAACTAGTAAAAGCAGAATTATGCTAAAAACTTAAAATTCTCGATAGCTCATATCGAAATTATGAATTCGTAAAAAATGCCGATTTTGTAAAGGCTGCGATGTCAGACAAGAAATATACATGGAAAGATCTACATAATCTGTTAACAAAAAAAAACCGGAAGATTGAAAGATGGGATTCAACAGGTTAGGCTCAGACCTCCTGAAAAACTGAAAATGTGGGACCCTGAATTCAATGCGGATCCTCCAAGGTGATAAATGACTGTTTTACTATGTGACATCCAGCCGATAAATCATCTTTTTGCCTTTAGTGGGGTGCTAAGATATGATGGGCTCCAAAAATGACCGCTGCCAGAAATATCCCATGGGAGATTCGGAAGTTTAAAACACGGCATATCTATATTTTCATATCCATTTATTTATCAGACTTGACATCGTGTAATTTCTTTTTACTCAATAGAATGAAAAAAAGATACCAGAGGAAAACGTTTTGTATAAATAAAGTTGAACAAGCTGTAATCAAAGTCTAAAGGACGTTGATATATACTAATTTCTTCAACTGTGGATAAAACTTGACGCTGTATAAAACTTACAACGCTGTATAAAACTTGAGGAAATTATTTTAAAGAAAATATAATTTAATAGAATAAAATGTAAATTTTAAAAATAAATTTTCAAATTATAATTAAATTTAGCATTTATAAAGTAAAGATTAAAATATTTTAATCTGATTATTATGTTTTTAAATCAAACATCAAATCGAAAATGATAATAAATTCTCTATTGAAATCCGTTTTACATAGTATCGATATAACTCTAACTAAAGACTCGACGATCATCAAATTTGGCCTTGAAAGTTCTTTAATTGAAAGGACTATAGGAAGTATTAGGTTGAACAATTTCACTTATTAAAATGTCTGCAAAGAGAATAAGATAAACATTGATTTTTGGACTATTTTTATTTTTTTTTTCTTATTCTTGTTCTTTGTTTTGATTAACTAAATTTGAACTCAGTGTTTTATATTGAATATGTCTTTAGAATATAAATATAGTTGGATTCCGTTTAATTGGGACACGTTGGGACTAAGCCATTTTGGCCCAATTAAGCGGCTGTCCCAATTAAACGAAGTAATAATAAATTCTAATATAAAATAAGTAATTTGTATGTAAAAAAATAATAAGTAAAAATAATAATTATGTACCTATTTTAAGGCTTCATTAAAATAGGTACCTAATTATTAGTTTTTTTACCGATCTCCTCTGACTTTGTCTTCAATATTCACGCTTCGCCCGCTAACTATAGAAAACCAATGATCTAATGCTTCTTCGACTTCTGGATCCTTTCCTTCACGCTTTCTTTTGGATGTTCCCGGAATTTATTTCTGTAATGCCCACTCCTCACGCAGTTTTCTTATTGTAGGAGACGCGCTATGATAGATTTTGGTTTATTTCAGGAGTCTACGATAGCTTGTTTAAATGGCTGGCTTTTAATTTCATATAGCAAAGCAATTTTACTTGAAAGTGTAAAATCCTTTCTTGACATCTTGGCCAAGATTTATCTGATCAAATCTGAAAAATTACCGGTACACTAAAATGTTGTTATAAATTATATAAGGATTTTTTTAAGAAAGCACACAACAAGTATTAGTGTATAAATATAAGGATTTTTTTAAGAAAGTACACAACAAGTATTAGTGTACGTATGTTGCCATACTTTCGAAAAATCTGTAAAATATTACAAAAATTAAAAATTCCTTTTCTGCTACTGTCCAAATTAAATGAAAAGTTGCCCCAATTAAGCGTTTAAATTATGTATTAGTTTGATTTCTGTTCTTTGAGATTTGGCCCAGTTACGCGGCTGCCCCAATTAAGCGGAATCCACTGTATTTATATTTTAAATTAAAAATACTAAATTATTGATTCCATCTTGTACTGTATATAAGAAAATATAGATATTTTTTGTATAAGAATCATCTATAATTAACATCGGGATTTTATACATAAATATTGCTATATTTAAAAAATATATGTATATATTTTTTTGCATATCTTACGCCCCCTTTCCAATCAGGAAGATTATTAAGGGGGCGGGGCCAGTTCCAACCACGGGCTGCACCCACACTCGTGGAGGGGGCCGTATGGTAAAGGATACCATACGGCCCCCTCCGGGCCGGGCCCAGTACCCCGGGCCGTATGGTAAAGGATACCATACGGCCCCCTCCGGGCCCGCCCAGTACCCCGAATAAAATCCGGGACCAGACCCGGGTCCTCCTGCGTGCCACGCCGACAGCGTTACTACTTGGCCATCCGGCCGCCTATTTAAATATGTTTAGCTGAATCTTTTGCGCGTAAAAACGGATATGCTATATACAGTACTATATAAATTATGAATTAAATACAGTGGATTCCGCTTAATTGGGCCAAATCTCAAAGAACGGAAACCAAACTAATACATAATTTAAACGCTTAATTGGGACAACTTTTCTTCTAATTGGGACAGTAGCAGAAAAGGAATTTTCAATTTTTGAAATATTTTAGGGATTTTTTGGAAAGTATGACAACACTACGTATACTAATACTTGTTGTGTGCTTTCTTAAAAAAAATCCTTATATAAAATTTATAACAACATTTTATTGTACCGGTAATTAATATATACATCTATTCTTTAGTAAAAGTATAAGTAAATATCATCGTTGATAAATAATACGTAATAATACTGTATTCGGCGACACTAACGTGATGAGAATTAGTTATCTGTCGTGGTGAGTCTGGCAAGTGTGCGTCTACTTAAGAGTCTGCCATTACTGTACCTAGCGATATTCATTTACAGTGTAGATTTTAAAATTTTTAAATCTTTGCCAAGATGTCGAGAAAGGATTTTACACTTCCAAGTAAAATTGTTTTGCTGGATAAAATTAAAAGCCAGCCATTTAATATATAAAATTGCTTGGCTGGATAAAATTAAAAGCCAGCCATTTAATACAAGCCATGGTAGACTGGCTGAAATAAACCAAAATCTACCATAGCGCATTTCCTACAACAAGAAAATCAACTGCGTGAGGAGTGGATATTACAGAAATAAATTCCGGGAACATCCAAAAGAAAGCGTGATGGAAAAAGTCCAGAAGTGGAAGAATCATTATCTCAATGGTTTTGTATAGTAAGCGGGCGAGGCGTGAATATCCGCCTTAGATCAATGGATTTCTATAGTTAGCGGGCAAGGTGTGAATATCAGCAAGTGTAGTGTTGAAGAAGTCAGAGGAGATCGGTAAAAAGCTAATAATTAGGTACTTATTTTAATAAAGCACTAAAATAGGTACTTAATTATTTTTTTACCTACGAATTACAAATTTTATTTTAGAATTTATTATTAGTTCGTTTAATTGGGCTAAAATGGCTTAGTCCCAACGTGTTCCAATTAAGCGGAATCCACTGTATATAAGAAATATATTCTGTATTAGTCTGTATATTAAGAGTTTTTCCCTAGGAAAATCGTAACGTGATGTCATAGTCTTTAAACCAGTAACTGAAGACGAAATATCGCTTAGTTCTCCAATTTTAACGATGTTTATAAAAAATTAACAGAAAATCCATTCAGTACCATGTTCGAAATCGGCTAGAAGAAAATTTTTTCATTTGTCCAAAAATATGATAAAAGTTTTCCACACTCATAGAAACTAAACAGGGAAATCAAAATTCCCCTAGTACACTTACAATAGTTTCTACCGTCACGTGATATTTTTATCTCTAAGCGGTCATTCATTATCCTATTCTGATCAGATTACACTTTTTAAATGTTTATAATGTAATAATTATTTTTAAAATCTGAAAACCGATTGATTTATTTTTACTCAAATGCTTATTTCATTTAATATTGATTTAAAATAATTTCATTTTATTGAATCATTATCATTGATTATTTTCATATGAATTATAAACATATTGTAGATAAAATATTATAGTACTGTGTATGAAGCGATGTTATACGAAGTTTTGTTTTTAAAACATTCATGAGTATTTAAATAATCTGTATTCCTTGACGATGAATTAATTTTCCATGTCCCAAACTTGAATATTCTCTTTCATAAATCAAAAACAATCCAAATCGAGAAAACGAAATTTATTGCAGCCCTTCCGTTATTGACTAAAGTAGTACAATATTCAATAAATACTCGTTTCTCGTTGGTTGAAAACTATATATATATATATATATATTTGAGCCCTTCCGTTACTGACTAAAGTAGTACAATATTCAATAAATACTCGTTTCTCGTTGGTTGAAAACTATATATATATATATTTTTTTTTTTTTTCACGCGAGTAATATGGAGGTTCTAGCTAGGGCTCTTTCCTCCGAAAACGATGTTGGGACGAATATATGGTTCGAGGCGGGCGTGCCCTCCGGTGTCCGTATGAGGTCTCATCGCAGACCCTAGTGACGGATTTGGGCATCGCCAGCAGTCCCGGTTCAGTATAAGGACCCACGAGTGAGACCCCAATGATGGACGCGACAACCACCGAATAGTACGAGGTGACCCCTTTAGTCGCCTTTTACGACACGCGGGATCGGACGGTGGGCATATTCTAATCCAGCTATTCTCAACCTGCTGCCCGGTACGCACAGTCATGAATTTAATGAAAGCGCGAAATTCTTCTCACACAATCAAAAATAAAAATTCTGATATTAAATTTTTTTTTAAATCTGGAAAAATTAGAATTTTCCTAATTTGCTAGGTCCTTCTTGATGCACTCATAAAATTTTACAGGTCATAGGTCAGTTTGGAAAACACTGATCTATGGCATTCATGAATTGAGAAGTCAAGTTTTTTTTGTAGGCGATTTTTTAGAAATCAGACTTTTTTTCACGTGACACCACGTGAAAAAAGTCTGATTTCCGTTGCCGACTGCTGATATAGCGTGTTGCGGCCCGCTTAATGTAGCAAACAAATGTATGCGGCCCGGGGAAAAAAAAATTTGAAAACCACTGTAAATAATCTAACCCGTTACCCACCGGGGAAGCGCTTCTATATTCTATATTGTTTTCCTTAAAATGCTATAAAAAATCCACTAGATGGCAGTTCGAGCGCTAGTATTTTATTTGTTCGTTTTATAAAAAGATGACGATAATAGTATTCGATAACTTCAAAAACTATCGATATAAGCAATTTGTTTATTTTAGTTATCTTAATACCTGTTAGAACTTGGAAAGTTACTAAGTTATTTCACAATTAATCTCTAGGATGAAGCCAAAATTAGTATCATAAAGCATTACAAATACATATAATGATAATTGAATGTTAGCCACTTTTAACTGCGATATAGTATATTTGCACTAAAGTTTATTAAATAGAATCGAATAAAAGTAATTATTATGTTAGGAACAAAACGCGAGAAATATTTTCTACAATAAAAAACAAAAATGAGGAAAGCGATCACGTACAGTATATAGAATGATACATTTACTTCTTGTAATTAGCGTATAAAAACCTACCCGTGATAGTCCTGAATGTTTAAAAATAGAATTAGTGTGATGAGAAAGCAAAAAAATAATAAAAATGCAAAGTTGAATTGGAGTTTCTAAATAGATATTTCGTAAGTAGCGATGGTCGTCGGTTTGAGATTGTAACAAGATCCAAAATGGCGCAGTTATTGTTTGATGCACTTACAGGTATTATCATTTCTTTAGGTTTTCACTTATCTTTATGCAATTTATTTTTTTAAATTTACAAAATAAAAAAATAATTATTTAACGTATTAAAAATTGTAAGAGAAGAGTTTAGAGTTTTATTTTTGGCTCTTCCAAGATAAGAGTGAAAAATTTATTTTGGGAGTTTCCTTTATTAAATATTATTTCAGTTAAGATATTTAACTAAAATAATTTTACAGATTGATATTATAAATTATGCAATTGTATTTATATTAAAAATTTTAACAAATTTTGTAAAGAACTGTACAAATATGTATTGCTTATAACTATTGTATATCGAGTGTGACAGCAAATGTAATTGCTTGAGGGAATAACATCAGTAATTTGAATAGCTCTTAACACGTGGTTGAAGATGTTTTGGTTGAGTCCAATGAATGGATTAAATTTTCATTGATCATTATTGGCAGATGTGAAATCTTCCGCATATTTCTGTATAAACACTACTGTGCTGTATCGTGTTTCGCCTTTGTTTTTCGAAATTTGTTTCTTCTGTCTTCCATTTTAAAATGGTTTTAAATTAAACATACTGAAGATATTGTAATAAAAATTAATTGATAATTTTTAACCATTCCAATAAATATAATAAAAATATAAATTTTCATTTGTTTTTTGAAAATATCATTCTAATTATAAATCTTTACATAATGTTTCCATAATCATTATAACTAATCATGGAAAAAATCAAAACTTTTATTTAAGATTTTTGGTGATAATGTTCAAATGTTTTATAAATACAGTATTTAAACAACTCATCAGCTTTTAATTGAAAATTATCTTACAATTACAATATTTCTTTTTAGCCAAACAGATTAAATATAAAATAAAAAAAATTAAATTGAATTTAAAATAAAATTTATTTTAAAATATAAATAAACAGAGATTTTATATATCTACAATAATAATTTTTTGCCTAATAATAATAATAATGGAAAATTTTTGGCAAGAGGATGGTAGATATGACAGAAAGATTCAGACACAATCAAGAATTTAGACATATACGAAAAAATATGAATATCATTTTTTATTCATTTGTCTTCATAATATAGTATACTCCCAATTGACTGGATTGTTGGGAAATGAATTATCCCAGATAATCTGCAAAATATTAAAAAAAAAATTGGAATTATAAATAACATGCATTTAATATTTAAAAAATAAATAAATTTATACATAATATATCCAAATGTTATATAATTTATTGAAAAAGGAAACAAAACAATAATTCCTTGCTGTAAATAAGCAATGTAATATTTGAAATTTTAATTTGATTCTAATTTTTGTTCCCAATTATTTAAGATATAATAAGGAAATTATTCTGTGGTGTTTAAAAATCTTTCAGATGCACATCTAAGATAAAAATATTTGATAATTAACCATCACTTCTGGGTTGAAAATTATCCCTAGTTAATCTGCAACCTGGATAATCAAGAGTCTACTGTAATATAATATTTCAAAAAATATGATTGCATAAATAAGAAATGAAATCAATGCATAGAATAATTTTCCTATCAAAGAACTCTTGCTGTTGGTAGTTCAATGAAGATTGGTGACATGATGAATTTGTATTATATTACACTATTAATCTCAATATACCTCAAAGAACTTTTTCTTCATTCCAGTTTTACTATTGGGAATGCATAATTCAAGAGAAATTTATATATTTAAAATAAATATATGAAGTAGTTGTTACCTAATTTAAGTTTCAAAAATATAAAATAAAACATGCATTTTTATTTTTTATGTAGGAAATGTTTCAACAATTGATAGTCAAGCTGTTTTTGCAGTTCAATCATTATTAGAACCTGCTCATATCACAACAGATACAGGTAAATTTTATTTATTATTAATAATGTTATTAGACCATATTGAAAAATTGTTTAAAAAAATGAATTTACTTTTTAATATACATGTAGCACTGTGTTCTGAAAAAATTTTTGTTATAGTTTTTAATTGTAAATAATACTTCTCTGATTGACAAAAAATAAATAAAAGTTCATTATATCCTGACAAATATAATTCCAAATACAAAATACAAATTTGTTTTGATAATATAAGATATAATTGATGTCTGGCATAACATATGCCATCAAAAGAAGCATGACCTTTCTAATCAAAAAAATTAAGTACAAGAAAGATTTGTATGAAATCTTATTTAAATCTACTACTTAATTAAATTACCAACATCAAATTTTATTGCATTTTAGTCTATTTTCTGAAGGAAATGGAAGATTATAAAATTGGACTTATATCTATCTGTGTGTTCTCACTAATAACTTCTGAACTAATTAACAGATTTTCAATAATAATGTTCTACCAATAAAGGACATCTTGATGATGCATCCTTTAATCCTATAGGATAGAATTTCATTTTTATCTCAATTTTAATTTATATTATTGCTAGTAGATGGCACTAAATGTTAGCAGTATAGAGGTAACATATAGCTTATTTGATTTCTTAACACAGTACCATCTATCATCAATATCTGTCATAATGTAACAATGGATGATGTCACAAAATATTGATAATTTATATTGTCATGATGATGTAACAACAGTATGTGATGTCATGAAAATGTCATCTCAATGACTTGATATCATTGCAGTATCTATGCTGATTAAATTAACATTAAATTGGATATACAAAACCAATGAATTTCAAATGCTAAATAAATGAAAAATAAACAATACATTTTGAAAGTAGACAATTTTAGTTCTTGCTGAACTGCTTGTTTTTATAATATCATATATAATAAAGGAATAAGCATATGGAGTACATGTTTCTGCGCATGTGCGAACTCTCGCGCCAGAAGTTCTGCCGCTATTATTTTCTCTTCACTTCGAATCTTTAATCGTATTTAAAAACTAAATCCCAATCTCATTATAAATTTTGCTTTAAATTAACATAGTTTACTTCCTATTTATATTTCTATACTTCTTTTTGTTATTTGACTTCAATTTCTGTTTTTTTCAATTGAAAAATGTTGGCTGTTCAGTTTGCATTTGGTGCGTTGAGGCTACATAAATGTTGCATTTAAATAATAATTAATTTCTTTCAGAATTTAAATAACATTTTATTCATTTCAGAAATTATAATTTTTTTATTTTAAGATAAAAATTATAATTATTATCTAAATAACTGAAAAGGTAAATCAATAGTTTGTTAGTTGCCAATTTCATATGAAGAAAATTTCAAAGTTTGGTCTGGAGGAAAAAAAAGCAAGCGAAAGCATTGTATATAAGGTTATACTAAATAAATGAAAAATCTCAAATTTGACAGATAAGGAACAAATGTTTCGTTTTTGGTATATTTGGGCACATAGTGACCAGGGGCTAACTAGTTTTAAAAAATTTTATTATTATTATTTTTATAATAAATTATATCTATCATCAATATCAAAGGTATTCAGATTTCTGTATAAATTGTATTATTGAAGAAAAATTGCATATAATTTGAAGGAAATCATGATTGGATTGTGTTTAATAATTTAATTTATGTCACTTTAATATCTTTACCAAAATGACATTCAAATTCAATCACATTTTAGAGATATTTAAAGAATTTTAAAATTCAGAACATAATTTTCTAAAATTCTTATATAACTAAAGTCATTGGGTGGAGGAAGATTTTGTTGATGATTGATGATAGTCTATCTGCTGACATCCTCTTATACATATATATATTTAAATAGGCAGCAATGTCATATAATATCATTGGCATGCTGACAAACTGCTGCACCAGTTATAAAGATTTTTCATTTTAATGATATCATCATATATCACAACTCACAATATGACAGAACTAACAGTTATTTTATTTGGTCATTTTAAATATTATTTTATCATTAGTTGCAAATAATTTTTTTTGATTATATAAAGTAAATAATAGTTATGTGGAGAAGCTATAGTTCTAGGGTTAAATAGAATTTATAAAATCTAAACTTTTTGTCAGGATGATAGGCTGTACACATCATATATTCCTCTATTTTTCTATTGATATCATGCATCAATGATGTTATGTACATGTTGCCATCTATTGGGAAACATAAAATTTAATCAGTTCTTGGTTTTCAATAATTACAGATAGATCAAAAGTTAAATTAAAAATTAAAAAAAATATTGTGTGCACCACCATAGAATTCTATATTAATTGACATTGTAACTTGCCTTTCTACCTGAGAAGAAAAATCCCATTAAAAACATATCATATGTAAAAAAATAAGCCAAGTACAGTATTACTGAAACAGAATATTTGTGAAAATTTACATGCAGTTATTTTGGTTGATGTTATCATATTATTTTCTTAAATTGTCAAACAAGTAGTTGTATCTAAATTGCAACAAATTTAGATGTGCTACTTGTTTGATAATTTAAGAAAATAATATGATAACATCAACCAAAATAACCGCATCTAAATTTTTACAAATAACCTGTTTCAGTAATACTGTACTTGGCTTTTTTTTTTACATATGAGATGTTTTTGATGGGATATCATTCAAAACTGTTTTTTTTTTTTTTTTTTTTTACATATGAGATGTTTTTAATGGGATATCATTTATTTTTTAGATGATAGAAACATACCTAGAGAAGAAAATCATTACCTTCTACGCTAAATTTTTAGATGATTTTAAATGAACCATGCTATGACTATATTCTAAATTTGGTCAAAATCGGTTAAGCAAATGTGATATGTAAAGGCATTTATGGAAATTGGATCTTCTTTACCCCCTTTGTTTTGATCTGATTGTGCTCAAATTTTCAAGGGATCTCAAGTAAACTAAGAAATACCTATATACCAAATTTCATTGATATCAGTTAAACAATATGATCTGTAGAGGTGTCTGCATAGGAGAAGAAGAAGGAGAAGAAAAATGACACTTTTTGTCGATTTTTGCAATTTTTAAACTCTCTAATTCTATTATTGATTGAATATGAAACTTAAAATTTAGCAATCTATGTCCTATTGAATACTTTTCTCAAATGCAATTGTCAAATTAATAATATTTAACTTAAGACCAAGTTACAGCAAGTTGAATTTTGGCTGTAATGACTCCGGTAATAAGAGTCAGTCAGTGACTATTGTACTTGGCTTAGAGTCACTGCTGTGCCTTTTGATGTAAGACATCATGCTGACAGGAAGATTTGCACACCACCATTTATTAGATTCTATTAGCTGGTTTTTTGACAATTACAGAGAAATCAAAGATACAATTTAAAAATAAAAACTATTCTCTATAACTGTCTGAAATATTATGTTAATTGATACCTAAATCACCTTCTTAGACCAAGCAATAAAAAAACAATTATATTTGAAAACAAGCACTAGTTTAAAGTGGAAAATTAAATAATTTATTGAAGCGCTTTCAACTTTCAAAAGTCTCAAACTTTTGAAAGTCGAAAGCACCTCAATAAATTATTTAATTTTCCACTTTAAACTAGTGCTTCTTTTCAAATATAATTCTTGTTTTCTAAATGGAAGTTCCTACTTATTAGCAATAAAAAAGTTAGAAGATTTGCAAAGTTGAATGTACAGCAGATTAATATATAGATTCTTCTTTTCAATAAAATCTATAAAATCAATAGATACCGTAATTTTAAAATTTAAATGAAAGTTTCTATTGATGATCATAGTAAGCTCAAGAAATTTTAACTATATAAATTTTTTATAGAGTTAAAAAACACTATTCATTTCCTCTGGAAATGAATAGTGTTTTTTTATTTTATGCTGCTTTTTGATGCCTAGTACAGCAATGTGTTGATGTCATATACAGCCCTATTTACATATATTGTGTATATATATTATTTGGTCTTTATTAGATTAGTATATATTATTATTTTTTGTTATTTTTATTAATAATAATAGTATTGGGTTTTATAATTATTTTTGCGTATTGTAAAGGATAATGCAATGGTTGTGACATCATATAGCTATAGGTTTATCATTCAGAAAATTGTTTTACTGGGAATGTATGCATTATTTATATAATTGTTTTATTCTATATACCATTATTTTTATAACTATAAATTGTTTTATTTATTCATATAAATAAGTAAATTATAAAATTATCATATTATTGTAGTTTATATATTATCTCAGAATAACTAATTATTTGTCTCAACTTAGATGCTGGCTCTGCACAATTATTCATTTTGAACTAATTATTTGTTGTTATAAATCCATAAGTCCCCTGTTTTTTATCATGAAAATTATTTCATATCAAGTAGGAAGATAATTTAATCCTTTAACTACCAATATTTGCAAAAATGCCTTCATTTATACAACTGAAAAGGGCTGAATAAGCTTAAGACATTTTTGTAAATAATTAAAACAGTGATTCCAAAGCTATTTCTTTACTACACTTTCATAATGAAAATTTGCTTATACCATTCTGAAAATCTGATATAAAATTAAATATGAATATCTTATGTTACTGAATAAAATCTGAAAACTTTTATTAAATTCTCTAGGTTTCTATTCATTTATTATTATATTATATCATATGAAATAAAATAAACAAAAAATTGATTTTCATATTTATTTCTGATATACGAATTTTTTTGAAAATGTTTCTAAATCCTTGATTGTCTTTGAATCTTTCCACCAGACCAGTGTGGTGTACTTTATTGTTTGGGAATCACTGAGTTAAGGAATAAATTTATTTCTTGCTTAAAGGCTTTGTTAATGTGAGTGTTATTATTAAGTATAAAGAAAATACAATATTTTCTGTGATCTTTTTAATAAGTTAAATTATTTGATTTTAATTACTAAGATAAAAATTATCTGATTTAAGGTATAACAACAACAACAGTTACAGATGATGATGATGTCTTTCAATGTGGAAAATGCAAGAAACAGTTTACTTCCTTAAGTTTTTTCATTGATCATAAGAAGGAACATTGTTTAAATATTTTATCTGCAGGAAATGCAGTGACAGCTCAATTATCACAAACTTCAACTAATACACAAAATGCTCAATTAGCAGCAGCCACTTTAAGTCAGCAAGTAACACAGCAGGCTCAGACCCAGGTCTGTTTTATATATATTTACATATTTTATTAGAAAAAATAATTTTGTTTATAATGAATACTTGAAAATTGATGCTTTGTTTTTAATTGCAAGTAAAAAATAGAATTTTAATCTCAGTAAAATAATTTGAAATTTCATTAATTTCTATATACAATTCTCAAAAATGTCTGTGCATAGTGCACTAATAAATCAAAATCAATAAGAAAATCAATAAATCAAAATAAATAAGAAAACAAAATAATGTTAATAATTGATATTTATTTTCTTTATTACAATTACTTATGTACATTCTGTGCATATTAAAAATTAAAAAATATTGGTTGCAATATATACAAAAGTTAAGGAATAAATTGCATTTCATAACCAAAAATACACTTCAAATATTTATGTATGTACAAATAAGTTTGTTATATATAAAAGCAATGACAATGCAATAATGAGAGAAAATGTGCATAAACACTTACCAGATTATAGGTTTGAAGAACTAAGCAATTAAAAAAATTGTGAAAAAGCTTTTAATAAAGAGATTTATGGCAAGAAACCCATATGAAATATCTTTGATATTTGTAAATTAGCATAAAGCTTCAAAATGGAGAAACTTTTTGTCAGATTGAAACAGTTATTGTCCATTTCCATTTGACTATACAAAGAGTATAGATAAATTTAAACTGATAAGAACACAATTATAAAATAATAATTACAATGTCTAAAGAATTACTGCTTCATACAGAGTGGAAAATTATTAGCACAGTTATGACTAATCAAAAAATTAGTGTTCAAAAAATTAGTGTTCAAAAAATTACAGCAGATATATCAAAATTATATGACAAAACCATTAGCTGAGAAACAATGTAAAATGTACATAAGAAGGGTCAAGTATTATAGATGTAATTGCAAGATGCAAACTATATATTTTGAGTATCAACAGATGATGATGCTGGTATTTGCTAAACATCATTTGGGGAAATCTCAAGAATTTTGAACAAAGTAGTCTGAACTGATTAAAATAAACTTGCTTTATTTGAATCTGAAAATTGAAATAGTCTCTAGAGAAAATTAATGCAAGAATGCTATGTGAGGAATGTGTGTTCAATAGTGAAACATATAGGCATTATGAAAAATGGCATTGATTAATTGCAATTTATTGAAACCACAACAGAAATTTTGAATACTTAAATATATTTAAGATAAACTTTCATATCAGTGCAGAAAAGTGAGATTTAATATTGAATATGTATTCCATCATGATAATAATCGAAACACGCTGCACACATCTTAAGAAAATGAATGTATCAAAACTGCATACCATATCTTCACTCAGCTCCCAGACACTTGGCCAACAGACATTTAGCTGAATGGACAATTAGCAAAACAGAATTAGTTGTTCTGCTAATTGTCAGAATAACAGACTAAAAAAATAGAAAACATGGGCACATCCTTAATCAACAGATCTTAAATCAATCAACAGATCTGAGAGAATTATTGGACAGATGTATTGATTAACATTATCTAGCATATAAGATTGCTTTGAAAGCTAAGTTATAAGAGAAATGAAATTCATTCTGATAAAACACTTCAAAATTGGTTAATTCAAGGAAGAAAAGATTGCAGGTTGTAATTAATTAACATTGATATTCAAATGAAAAACAGCTCTGTGGAGTTTGGCAGTGTAAGGTTTATACAGATATTTGTAACATTGATATCTAATAGAGTTCTTTAAGCAGATGCTAGGATTTGTATGCAAATATTTTTGTATGCATTTTCTATTATAAAATGCAGTTTCTTTCTTAACTTTTGTTTATTGTAATTAATATTTCTATAATTTTTGAATATGCATATACTGTAATATATATAAATGATTGTGATAAAATTACTCATAAATCAAATTTTGGTACAAATTATATTTGCTTGTAAAATTGGGGTTTCATTGATCTGTAATATATAAAGTGATGAAATAACATCAAATACTTTTCAAAATTGTTTTGGTATATCTATAACAGTGTTACAGAATAATTAATCACAATGCAAGTACCAATTTTCATAGAGACAATGGAATAAAATTGCCTCTATTTTAAGAATTGCAAATATTTACAAAAATAATAATACTTGAAGTACTATAATACAATATCCAGAACTTTTCTGAATAGCATTGAGTAATAACAAAAACATTGCATTAAAAATACTTTATTAATCAATTTTTGAGATTGTGGAAATTTCTCCTGAGTCATAAAATGGTAAAATTAGTGTAGATAGTCCTTAATTTACAATTCTATTGACTTATGATCACTCATACATATGACAATGATGTATCTGTAAATTCTGTGATTAGTCAATGCATTTCACATGCATTGACTAATCCCAGTCCATGGTTTGATGTATTGTCAACATTCATTTAGTTTCTTTTGCTTTTTGTTTGTTAAGTTTACTGTGATATTATATTGTGCCATAATATTGGTAGTGAATAATCAAAATAAATATGCATTATTATTTAGTGTTTTTTTTTTATTTGATAGTGCACTGTATACAGATTTTTTTTTTTTGAGTGACTATACAATCAATCCTCCACATTTGTAGGAATTAGGAGTGCAAGACCTGCAAAGGTGGAAAACCATGAATATATCTAAGCTTCCAAAACCTTAACTCTTAATACTGTTGAGCATATTTAACACACAGAAAGTAAAATAGATAAATACATAAAATGAATAAAAATAGTAACTGTAAAACCCGCCATAGGAAACCTAGAACATAATAAAGAGGTACCCTAAACAAATCCGCGGTAAACCGCCAATAATTTATATTTTTATTGAGAAAATTACAGAATAATAGGTTAACTTATTGCTATAAATTTATAATTTATCATTTTAGCAAACTTTGTAATTAAAAAGGTGTTAGAAAAAATATTCCTGATAATCAAAACATTTAATAGAATAATCTTTATGAAAAATTCCCAACAGTAATGATTTTAGAATGAAGGCTATAATTTAATTATTAAATTTGGCACATCATTCTAAATATGTTTATATTGGAATTTTTATGTTTTATAAGTATCTTTTGATATATGAAGGTAACTGATATCTTAAAAAATGTTGAGCAAAAACTCATAAACTTTTATGAATTTTCTTCAGCTATAATAATAATAATAATGTAGGTTTCTTGTTTTTTCTATATTATGAAGGGAAATGTAAAAAAAATAATGTTTTTTTTTATTTAGCTGCTTTGAATGTCTTTTTTTAATTAATTAATTTAGTTTTTACTGGTGACATAATAACAAAACGTTGTTAACTGAGGTGACATTAAAAGAATCTAAAGTACTATATTTCACCAAAAAGATTTTTGATTGTACTTTTCACATGTTCTCATAACATTCCATGTATTAAAAGTTGATATTATCAGAATTATGATTTTGTTTTATTCATTATTAATGAATTTCCATGTTGTTCAATATTCTGTTCACTATTTTCTGTCAATCAGTGTCTATCTCTCAATTAGCTTTTCAGATATACAAAACTTTAAATGCATTTTTCTGAAAACTATAACAATTAACTGGATGAATTTATTCTATATTTTCATTTTTTTATTTAAGAAATCATCTATTAATATATCTTATACAATGTATTCTGAAATGATTGTGTCATGTTTGTTTTATTAAGATACTGTATTACTTCAAATTTAAGCTGCACTTTTTATTCAAATTTTTGAGATGTAAAATTTAAATTTCGCTCAAATTCAAAGCAAATATTTTAACATCTTATTTCTTCCATTTCCTACTCCCCAATGGTCGGGGTTTTGCTCTACACTCTACTCATGTGCATAGTATTACGACTGTTGATAACAGTATATTTGGTGGTCCCCCGTTCGTATTTTTCTGATTTAATCCAGTTTCTGTTTGATAGTAGCTTGTAGAATCACGTCATATCTGATCATATTTTAATTATAAGAAAAATCACGAATTACTATAATGCTGTTTATAAATGCTGATGGAAAGAAATTGCCACCTTTTATTATTTTAAACAAATTTTCCTAAGGTTCAAGCACAAAATAATGCATCAGGATGACAACAGAATTGATTGAAAGATTGATTAGAACATGTTTGGGAGAAGATACATGGCACTATTTGAAAGATTGATTAGAACGTGTTTGGGAGAAGATACCTGGTGCTATTTAAAAAAAATGAAAGTGATAGTATATCTGAAGAAGATTCTCAATAAATTAAGTAGCTTATTATGTATATTAGTACCTGTTTAAGTAAATAAAAATGTTCTTTTTTTTCAATACCTATTATAAAATCATTTTTATTTTTCATTTTTTCCAATTTTAAAATCCTACTGTGGCTTAAATTCGAGGGTAGCTTTAATTCGAAGTAATATGGTATATTGAATAAAATTTGCTAATTTTTTTTTTTCAAATGTACTTTTTTAGAATTTGAGTTAAATTTAAAATATGCATTTATATTAAAATTTTTTTAGGTTCTAGATTTAGAAGGTGGAGAAAAAGGAGAATGGGGCTTTAAAGCACTAAAGCAAATGATTAAAATAAATTTTAAATTAGTAAGTAATATAAAATGAGTCCTTTAATTATAAGTTATTTTCTAATTTTAATATTTATTGTATATTTAAATATACAATATAAAATTTGTAGTTATTAAATACTTTTCAAAAGAAGCAAATTATAACATAGGCAGTCTCCTATTTATGTTAGAGATTTTTACTATGAATGACATTATATAGTAAATTTTTGAAGTTCTGGATTTTAAAATATGCCAGATTCTAAAAAGTAATAGATCATGTACTATTGTCATGTGTAAAAACAATAATTTAAAAATTTGTAACTAGATGGATTGACAAATTCATACAGTACTATTGTCATGTGTAAAAACAATAATTTAAAAATTTGTAACTAGATGGATTGACAAAACTTCTAGAACAATGGTTCTTAACTAATATTCCACAGAACATCAGTATTCTGCAAATTCATCACAAGTGTTTCATGAAATTTTGAAATACATATATATTTACAATATATCTAACTTATAATTTTTAATAAAATAAAGCCTTTGTTAAGAGAACTGCATACATATTTTCATTCTTAGTTTAAAGATTGAGTTACGTTATATAAATGATGTTGATTTTTGAGGTTTCACAAAAACTTTTTATAATTAAATGTGTTCAACAATTTCAAAAAGATTAAGAACCACTGTTCTAGAGTGGTCTATAAACAAGATTTTATTATTTACTTTATTATTAAATATTTTTAACTTTATTAAATACATTTTATTATTACTTTTTAAAAATGCATATTATAAAAATTATTTGCAATTCATAATAAAGTTACATCTTATGCTGCATAACAAGCAGAAAACAACAAAATTTTCAAATAGAATGATTATTCTGTAAATACTAGTGATGGGACGATTAATCGGAATCGAGAATCTGAAGAATCATTGATTTTTTAGGAATCGGGAGATTTTATATGAGATTTACAATTCCTTCAAAACGATTCTTACTATAATTTTAAACAACCTAGTTCCGCTGCTTCTAATAATATAATAAATAACACCAAGCACTTGAAGCAGGACAAACACAAGTTTATTATTATATGTGTTTATATATATCTAATAATAAACTCGTGTTTGTCCTGCTTCAAGTGCTTGGTGTTATTTACTACGATTCTTACTAATTTAAAAATTTCTAAATATCTGAAATTTCTAAATTTTAATTTGTTCTAAGATTTCTTTATATATTGTATTTCTGAAATCTTTTGTAATGCAAACTTGATTTTATATACAAGTATCTTTTTTTAAAAATTATTAAGAATTTAAATAAATTCTTTGCAATTAATTAGGTTTTTTTTAATCATAAGAGCTCATCATTAGGTCATAGTTTAATGTATGGTGCTTGTATAAAACTTTTTATTTGCTGTACTTGCTGAAGGAAAGTGTTATTGTAAGCTGATCACAGCTTCAGCAAATAAGGGAGGAGCATATTTGTTTATTAAGATGAACTTTAACTAAGCTTTTCTTCTAACCTGCTTAAAATCTTATAACTTGGCTATTATTAATAAGAAAATAAGACAAAATGAATAGTGTACCTATACTGTCTGTAAGCAAAATCTTATTATTCAAATGTTAAGAATCGGAATTGGGATTTTTTGTTAGACCAGCATCGAAATTGAGAGAATTTTTGGCATCGTCCCAATACTAGTAAATACCATAGCTCTAAAATAATTGAGCTAAATCAGAAAAATTATTAAACCTAAGATTTAATTTAAATATTGATACTAATGCAGAAACAGAATTCTGCTTCTGTTTTTATTTCAGTGCATAACATAGGAGCAGAATTCTATTTGTAATTACTCTAATTGTTTATTTCAATTTATCTTCATTCTGACAATGTAATTTTATTCCTTCTGAAATTTTTACTATAGTTTAGTGAGGCTATCTGCTATTATTAGTGCCCTTGAAATTTTGCCCTCATCTCTCAAGTATTTTTTGAGGTGCTAATTTATTATGTAATAAGTAAAGTTTCAGTTGAAATTCAAAGGACAATATTGAAATTTTTTAAAAAAAGTTAGTATTTTGAAACTTTTGGAATCCCTGAATTACTATCCTTCGAAAAGATGAATGGAAACTTGCATCTTTTTTCCATTATTATTTCAGGTTTCATTATCAAAGTTATACTTGTTATAATGTAATAACTTAAGTATTTTTATAATTACAGATTCTCCTTTATTTACAATGAGGTTATATTTTGATAAGCCCATTATAGGTCAAGAAAATCCTAAATTGAAAATGGTCAGTAATGAAAACAATTTTAATAGTCATAGTAGACAATGGAAGATCTGATTCTACAATGTGGTAAAATCATCTAGATTTAATCCATTGAAATCTGTTGCCATATAGACACATCACAAAAGTAGAATAAAAAAGGTTTAATAAGAATTAAATCCTGATTTAATTATTGCAGTTATTGTAGATTGGTTTGTTTTATGCATATTAGCTGAAAATGTGCACCTCCGATGATTGTTCCTAACACTTACTCTTATCTTCAAGCCCTATTAGCAGTTGAGTCTTTTTAATTCTCACAGCTTTGTCTTTATCGTTCCGTATCAGGTCGAAAACTGTGCTGTTCCTTTTTAGCGCTATCGGAAATCCCATATGCTTTTCTAACAGCGGCCTAAGCTTCTGTGTAATGGGGTTGAGATCAATCCCACAATAATTAGATTTAGGTTTATGAGGCTGTCTATCAGACAACGACCATTTGACTTTCTTATAAACTCCTAAAAGGTAGTAAAGTCTGTACCCACTTAGTAAACCTTGCTGGAGAATCGTCCCTACCTCTACGTTTTACTCTCTTGGTGAGAGCAATGGCTAAAGGCTCTCCTAAATAGGGACTGAACGCTACCGCTTTATACTCCCATGGGTCTGGGGAACAAGCAGGGATAAAGATCGGAGAGTAGGTCGGTTTGCGGTAAACCTTCGTAAAGTATTCCCCATTATGGATCGAAATAAACAAATCAAGGAAGTGTACATTAGTAACGTCTGACTGGTCAATTTCTAGCTCCAGCCCTAGACTAGGATCATCTTTACATTTTCTAGCCAATACACGTAATTTTCCACAGTAGATTGAAAATCGCAAAGTTTCATTTAATTATTGATGGCAAACTTGTCAATAATCAAATCTGCGAAATTAAATTTTCCAATGCGGAGGGCCAACTGTATTTTGCATAATGATTTTATAGGTGCCATTTGCAGTTAATTATTAACTGCAAATGGCACCTATAAAATCATTATAGGATTAAAATTATCATTAATTTTCAATAAAAGTGAAAATATATATATATATTCTAATGTGAAGTGAAGTAAAACATTAATGAAATTTGATTCCATTATTTAAATTCATAATTAAAAAACTTTAATTTAGTTAATTTTTAAATAAAAGTTATTAAATAATTATTTTAATTAGTTTTAGTAGTAATTTTTCAATATATAAAACAATTTCTTGTTTTCTAGATATTCAAAAATATTTAATTGGCAATCCCATATTGATTAACATTGTAATTAATTAACATCCATTTGTTCCAAGAATCAATTAAGTCAATCTTTTCTTTCTTAAATTAACCAATTTTGAAGTTTTACCAGAGTGAATTTATTTCATTTCTCCTATAAGGCCTCGTGCCTACATGCAATTATTGGTCGGTCAACTGTTTAATTGCAGGAATGAGAACAAATTACTTCTATGAGACTGCACTCACTAGCAACTCTTTTGATGGTGAACTAAACAATATGAGTCCTTTGTTCTCACTCCTGCAATTAAATAGTTGAATGACTGATAATTGCATGTGGGTGTGAAACTTAGTTTTCAAAACAATCTTGTATGCTGTATAATATTAATCAATACATCTGTCCAATAATTCTCTCAGATGGTTGATTGAGTTGAGATCTGGTGATTAAAGATGTGACCAGTCAGATGCCAATGGACATTTGGCAAACAGACATTTTATCAATGGGCATTTGACTGAATAGATATTGAGCCAATAGATATTTGGCCAAACCCATTAAATGTATTCAAATATTTAATTGGCAATCCCATATTTGTATGACTTAATTGGTTCTTGGAGCAAATGGATATAAATCAGATATTTATATTATGAAGCATAAGAGTTATAAATTGGGCCATCATCTTGAAAATCCTTTCATATATATTCATCCCCAAAGTTATGTCAAAGGTCATTTCCAGCCTAATACATAAATTGAGATCAATTTTCTCATAAATGCAATGTTTAAATGGAGTACAAGCAAATTCCAGTTTACAAGAATTGATATAAAAAGACCTTGATCTTACAAATAAATATATTTTGTACCAATATTCAATTTTAAAGCAGTATCATATTATCGATTAGGCCAACAAGGCTTGAGCCTAGTGCAACAAATTTGTACCAGTGACAATTTTTACAGAAATTTAACCATATCTGCAAAGTTGAAAAATTGTATTTCTTTTGTTTTTTTGAATTTGCATAGATAATACTCCCTGCTGATAACTATTTATCTATTGTGGCATCTTTTTGCAAAACTAAAAATAGCATTTATTCCCTTCATCAATCATAATACTTCATAAAAATATCTATAATTAAAAAAATTGTCCAGTTAGTTGTGCGGAAAAGCAATCACTCCTTGGAGGTTCTGGGTTCAATTCTGGGATTCTCCAAGAAACCCTCTAGCTCCTTGGTCCAGTTTCAGCTCCACTTCCAGTTTCTCAGGAGGAGATTGAATTCCATCCTTCAACTTTCCAGTCGACCTCATTAAAGGTGAAGGATTCTAAATGTGCCTGCAATCAAACATATATCTCATGTTTGATTTGATGCTTTAACTAAAATCTAACTTAATTGTTGGTCATAATCTTGAAAGAAGCATGCTGTGTTCCGGCACAGCCATTCAGCCAACAGTGGAAAAAGAAGCATGCTTCCATTGAAGATCTGCTTCTGTTCCCAGATTTTTCAAGAGGGTCTGGACCTGGATCATTGAACCTGACATTTGATCCTACCAGAGGTATGGTGGTTATGATGAGCATTAAAATGCCTCACTACTTACTACCTACTGGGTGGAAAGTAGCATTAAACCCTACAGAAGAAGAAATCTAATCAAATGGTAATGTTGGCCAAATTGATTGCATGGATTTTCATCCTGAAGGATCCAGCTTTGATTCTGGGTTTTACTACTTGAAATTTTATTCATAGAATCTGGGCCTGGACCATTTGTCCCTATCCTCCCTAGACCATTTGGCTAACCACTCTTCAAGGATGAGCAGTCTGTAACAGAGCCTGTTTTGCCTTTCCATTTAATACTTTATACAGTAGAAAGTGGCATTATGTTAACGAAAAATTTAATTGTAAATAAGTAAATAAAACTCAGCACCAATAGCAAGTATAATGATTTTAATGTGGTATGACGTTTTCGAGCTAGATTAGGCTCCTCTTCAGTACCTTCAGTATCATACATTAGCTAAACATAGTTTAACAGAACATTCCAGAATAAATATTGCATATAATTGGTTCTTAGATTTCTAATAACATAGTACTTAATTTCTACTAACATAGTTCTAAGCTTCTACCTAACATAGAATGGGTTGGGTTACTCTCACACATGTCATCACATAGATTAAGTTGGAATAAATATTACATATTTAAATAGAACGTTTTTTTGTTCTAAAACATTAACAGAAAATTCAAATTTACTAGGATGCATAATTACATAGATATAATAAAAGTAATAAAGATAAGGTTAATAATAACATATATAATACATTACAAGTAATAAAAATATATATACACATAAAATAAGAACTATAGTAAATATAGCTAAATCTATGAATGCATAGTCAAAAGATTGAAGCAAACCATAAAATAAGCAACACATAAAATAAGAACTATAGTAAATATAGCAAAATCTATGAATGCATAGTCAAAAGATTGAAGCAAACCATGTCCTAGAGTGTAAAATATAAATATATAAATATAAAACGATGTCACAGTGTGTAAATAAATTCATATTATATTATAGGCACACCACTTCCAGGAAAGAGGGAGTTAGACAGGGGCGCTGTCATTAATGACGTGGTCACTTGACCTTCTCCGTTCTATTTCCATCGACTCGAGGGTGGTCAAGCCTATTAATGGATAATTTGCAAATTAATGGACACACTCACATCATACTACAATTACATACCAGACACAATCCTAGAAAACTCAACACACAAGATGTATTACGACAGAACAATCCTAACAGACAAAACCATACACCACAACAGACCAGACATCACTCTCATAGACAAGCAAAA
>AYEL01085522.1:0-17837 GCA_000484575.1 Olivierus martensii | reverse complement strand
ATACATGCAACATAGTAAGAAAGTTTCTCAGCACTGACACAGACAGTTAACACACCATTAAACATCACAAGTAGCTATGTCTTGACTCGTGTCTGACATAGCACTATGACCCGGAGTTACTCTGTGCCCACATTGATGTACTATAAAAATAATAATAATAATAATAATTAGAAAACAAATGAGGCAAAATAACTTATGTAAACAATAAAACATATGTATTTGAAATTTTTTTGTTTATTTTTTACATTGTGTTTTTTCTTATTTTTCTATCAGATCAATTATCCAAAAATATTGTTTATCTGAATACCCTTAGTCCCAATTAGTTCAGATAATCGATACTCTACTGTATCTTCTTTGGTCTATAAGTAACTATATTATTTTATATTAATTTAAAAGTTGTGTGTTATAAAAATAACCTATGAACAATGGTATTGACTTTTAATTTTGGCCATGGGCAAAAGATCTTCAAATATTTATACTTCTTTTCACCAAAAATTATAGAAAAATGAATGGTTATTTTGATCAGGATGGCTATAAAAAATATTTTTATGTCAACTGAGCATATATTATATAATTCTTTTTGTTTATTAATGATTATTTGCATTTATGGATACTGTTTACCCTCTTAAATATAAAATAACACTGACAAAAAGATACTTTTGCTCTCATGTTCAAAATGGCATGGGCATTTGCTTCACAAAGGCAACAGAGAAAATTCTCTGTTGCCTTTGTGAAGTCTGCACCCATGTCTATGAATCATTGAATAGGAAGTGTTTTTTAATATATTGTCATATTTCAATACAGATATTTGTTTTCTATATTCCATATTGACTTCTTTTTCTTCTTAGGCTTATATAGTATTATGTTAAGTCTTCTTTGCTAGAATTATTTACCAGAATATTTACTATAACCATTTCTAATTCTATGCTTTATTAGCATTTTTTCTTCCTCTTGGTAGATGTGGTGGTAGTAGTAGTAGTAGTAGTAGTAATGGTAGTAGTAGTAGTAATAATAATAATTTAGTATTAAAAAAACAATGAATGTAGCTTTAAATTGTTTACAATAATAAACTATTGCTGCTTCCACTACTACTACTACTACTACTACTACTACTACTTTTCAATACTAAATTACTTCTACTTTAAATAATGAAGATTGAATGTTTATTTTTTAATAAAAAATTGTTAATAACGTCATTCTAATATTTATTTTATAATATAAAAAATAATAAGGAAAACACTAAAGTGATATTTTGCTATCTTTAAAGCAGAACACAAACTAAAATATTTTGCAATTAATTATAGAATGTTATTTTTTAATTTGATCCATTCTAATATGATCTATCATTTTAATAAATATAAATTTTTTTATTAATATAATATAGCGAAAACTTTCGGCAGTGTTTGATTCAAAAATATTCTGGTGCAATAGATTCGCATTGCAGCAGCTTCAGAAAGCATTTTTTGTCTATCATTAGAAAGTCAAGTGTTTTATGTGGATTGAGTTCCTGTGCTGGAATCCAATAAGTGCAATCTTAGTCGAGGAAAAAAACAATCTAAGACGAACTTAGAGCGTGTCATACAAGATTAGTGGAAACAAGTAGACTATAGGTTTTTATGAGTTTTGATAAGAATAATATTAGGTAAATCTCACCATTTTAATACTGCACTTATAGGCCTTCCTTAACTTGAAGTTAACTGCCTTATGAGTAAAGGCTTATGATATTTATATCTCTAGTGTTATAAATCGAGATACAATTATCAAATTTATGTGGAATGAAAAATTAAATATTTCTCTCAATACTTAAATTTAATATAAATATAATTTTATATTAAATTTTGGCAGAAATATAAATAATTGTAACGTATAAATAACCGAGTTATGAGTGATATCCATAGGAATATATTAATCTCTTGTTAATGCTTAAATTTTATGCGATACGAACACATTGTTATAATGGATAATAAGGCAATTTCTGAATGTTTATTCTTTTGGAATGAATGTTTTTTCTTTTGCACATTTACTCGCATAAATTATAACTCTGATACGAGCTGCATTGTTAAGTATAAGGACAGATTTCTTATTAAGAACATCGCTACAGAATTGAAACAGTTTATTCTGAAAAATTTCAATATATTGCCAGATTTGATGAGCATATCTTTCACCTTTACAGTAAAGAGAATATTTGTATTATATTTATCTGGCTAAGGCTGAATTTATGTTATGGAATTGCTACAGTCTGTAAATATCTTTATTTGTTTAGTAGATGTTTAATATATCTGAAGTATTTTAGTTAATGATGATGCTAAACATGTTTCAATGAGTCTTGTGCCATACTTTCTTTGCAGAATCTGTTGAATTGAAATATTTTATTTAAAAAAAAAGAAAGGAAACATTTTAAATTAATGATAATATTACTGCACAAAAAATAGTTTTAGGAATTATTTTTTTTTAAAAATTAATTACTTTATGATTTATGTGAATATAAACATTTCTGTTTTGAACACTGGTTTCGTTGTTGTAGTATTTTCTGAGATGATTTATCGCAGTTTTTTTTCCCTGTATGAATATTGGGATAACTATAGTGTATAATTATCTTCTCGTTTAGTTTTAATCTTCCAAAGATCTAAAGAAAATTATAATTATAGGTAATTGGATAAAATGCTTTAATGGAAATAAATCTGACGTTTTCTCGTTGATTAACAATGGCAACAATTTCCAGATTGTAATGGAAGAAAAGGAGACTTTTTTTCCTTTATTAATCCTAATGTAGAAAGAAAACTGATTAGCTTCATTTAAAATAAATACGAAAAGTAATCGATCAACTCTTATAAAACTAGATACTTATTTACCGATTTGGAAGCAAAGAAGCCGGAAATTTACCTTAGCCAACAAACTTCCGTTTCCGCAGCAACTTCCGATCCTGAAAGAAGAGGTGGAAGTAGAGGAGGAGTCGGTAACGGTCAATTTAGAGTCGGACCTATAAATATATTGGAGGAAGGGAGTGAAGACGGAAAAGAAAGAAAAAAAAAAAGGCAAAAGAAAAAACACATCGAAAGAACGCAACCGGAAATCGATTAGAAAACTATCAAACTTTCCGAAACGGGGGATGCAACTACCCCGATCGATCCCGTTACCTTGGAAACGGCTTAAAAGCGAAAGTAACTCGAGGATAATCCTGATCGCAGCCATGCATCCGACTTGGTAATTCGCTCCGGAGATTAGAGATCGAAGATTAAAGATCTGTAAAGTTTCCACGAGATTTTTCCTCTTATTTCGTTCTATCTCTCTTTTATTTTCTTTTATTTTTATTTTTCTTTAAATAACTAATTAGGTTTAAAGAATCGATATATACAGAATTAAGATAAATGGCACAATTTCCGAAATCGATAAGATAGATCAAATTGTCCAAATTCCAAAATTAAAGCTGCATTCTAGTGATAAATTGCGAAATACTTCAGTTTGTTTTCTGCCTTTTTGAACTAACAAAATATATGTATTATCATTTTATCTCTTCCTTATCATTTTTCCATATCACAAATTAAAATTTTATCAAATTTTTTAAAGTGCGGTATAGGCAAGTTTAGAATTATACATTCGGCACTCCAATATATTAAACTGCAGTGTGATCTTATAAAAAAAAAAAAAATATGTGCATTTAATTACATTTTGACTTATTTTAAATTATGGAATAAATTGAAATAAAGGAGAAACGAATCTAAGAGTTGGAAAGTAGATTTTGTGCAGTTTGTTTTTAGTTAATTACTTTTATACGAACAATAGATTGATAGGATTATATTATTATACGAGATTTTTCTGTCGTTATTTTTTATTTTTTTCGGTAGCAATCGTAATTACTACATAAAGAAAGAATGATTAGATCAAACACGATAAATTAACGTGGTAGGACGTAACAATTCATCAGCACAATCTATAATTCCGATTGAAGTTGAGATTTATAATTAAAGCTGGCCTTGCTTATATAGAATCCTTTCAATTATAGTAGGAAGGTAGATTTATCTCCAAGTGGAAAGCGCAGAAGTTTTATTCTCATGGGACGGCCTTAGTTCTGTGTTCGTCCACCAGGCGGCCCTGAAGTCCATCGAGGTCTAACCGTGATTGATGACAGCATATTGTGTCCACGTTTACGTGTGTTGCAAAGTCCAAATGTTTACAGAATATATCCATCGTGTGCACGTCTTTCGAGGCCATCAAGTAGGAAAAAAAATGACGAAAAAATGGTTCTTCAGCCAATGTGAATGCGAAAGCACCTGACCCTAGGTATTTCTTTTTGGTAGAGACTTTATGCCATATCACCACGTACGGTAGAGTCGATGATAAAAGTTAAGTTTTTGAGTATGGCGTAATTATCCACAGCACTTAAAGAATTTTGTCATGTTAGGTCAGTCAGTCGAACATATTCAAGTTTAAAAAACAAAATTAGAAACCATACTTATTGAATTTTTTAAGAAAATTATTCTTTTAACTTTTATTAATTATTATTTTTATTCTTTTAATCTGGTTGATGCAACACTTTGCATAAAACTTCAATATTGATGATTATCATCTTTACATTTTTTTTTTATAGGTTATAATTAATGAAAAACGAACTATTAAATATGAAAATTAGTTAATAATAAAGCTTTCTCAATTTTAAAAGGAATATTTATGTAATTATTAAAGCGAGCAATCTAATTTTAAAATGTAAACAACAATATCTTAAGTTTTTTTTTTTTATAATTTTTGCATTTCTTTAATTTTATATCCAAGAGAAGCTTAAATTTTATCTTCAGATCTCTTAGAAAAAAATTAATTACTATGATAAAAATTGCTTTAATTACTAATAAACAGTATAGAGAATGTAAACAGCACCATCGCTTTTGTAGTTCAGTAAAATATTGTCTAAAAATTTAAGTAGATTTATAAGTTTACTATATTTAAGCTTATTAACTCCACTTCAGACTAACGAAACATTTTAAGTTACCTGAAAATCAAAATATAATACTTTAATTTTTACTTCAGTTTTTAATAAAATAAAAAAGAAGAAGAAGAATATTTACAATAACAATCCAAATATCATTAAATGTATTAAATAATAATTTCTTGTTTAAAGGATTAAATCTCAAAAAGACATTTTCTCATATTTTAAAATTGATTGGGAATTTTTTTATTGACATCAAAGAGAATTATTTGCTTAAACTAACTTTATTGCAAAAGAAATTTATGGAGTTTTCAATAAAATATTTTTTATTTTTTGTTTTGCAACATGTGACTACTTAGTAATATTTACTTCAATTTGAAAATAGGGACTTAATTCTGTTGAAATAATTTTAATCAGATTATTGTATAAAAGAGATATTGAGAAGATTTAAACGATATTTAAATGAGAAGGTATTTGAAAGAGATAGGAGAGCAACAGCGAAACCGAAACGTTCAGTAAGAGTGTTTAGGCGCACCACCAGCAGACCAACTTCCGTCCCAGGTCAACATCCGTCGTTTAGCCGTGAGGCTGATGGACATCGTCCCTTATCTCCAGGGGATATGAACTGCTGATGGAAGCTGCAGAGAGAGTCTCTAGAGACAGGTGGGCTAACACTCTGGCCCAAGCTTGTCCTCTTCGCGGTGCTTCTCGCCAATGCCAGAGGGGTAGAAAGGGGGTTAGGGAAGCAGCTTTACTTTAAACTGTAAAAAGGTGGGAGGAAGAAGGCGTTACACATTCCCTTAGTACTTTATAGAACATCGGTGAATAAAGTGCTTTTCTCGGCCACTTTGTGAAATCTAGACGTTTGCGCTGAGAACAAACACACAATGGGATATTCCCAGAGGCTTGCTATCGAAAGGTCGGACCGCAAATCCGCCATTTTACCATGCCTTTTTTTAAAGAAGTATTCCTCTTTTACTAAACATCCGATCCTCCTTAATCTTCCATTGTCCACCTGCTTTGGACGTTGAGTCGTAAATTGTTGGCTTTTACTTCTCGGCTTTACACGATAGCTATGATAAAGACTTGTGGATTTTCTAAAAATGTAGACTCAAGTTTGTTCTACTACCTTTCTCGAAAAAAATAGAACAATGTAATTATGTAATGTTTTCTTTTCATTTTTATTACTTTTCTTTCAGTTTTCTTAAAAGCTTCCCGAAAAACTAACATTTAAAAAATTCTTTAATAACGCATTTTTCTTTCGTTTAAGAGTTTAATTGCATTTATTTGTATTATATATATATACTGTATAACGTAAATAATGTACAAATGTAAGATCTAAACATAATTATTGTAAAATTCAACAAATATTTATTAAATTAAATAATTTTACATACACATACACAGTTTGTAATCTTTCTCTTACAATTCCGCCATTTCGAATGCCTTCTATTTTTCAACAAGTGTTGCCAATCTCCTCTATACTCTCATATCCTAACAATAATTTATTCCAAAAAAAAATCTAATTTTAAAAACATGCATTGTTAATTTTAAGTACGTTAACCATTTCTTCTAAACTTTCTGTTAAAAAAGTAAAATTTTATTCGCTTTTTAAGATCAATATTAAAGTTATTTTCGAACGGAGGTATTGTGGATGTAGGTCGATTGAGTCACCTTATGTGCTCTCAGTATATGTTTTAAATAATAACAAAAATCCAAAAACTTATAATTTAACATAAGGAAAAATGTAACCTGAAGCTATGTTAAGTAAACACCACCTAATATTGGCTTCATTCTATATATCAATTATTATTTATAGCGGCCCACGTCCACGATGTTGGTAGATCTTCTGGAGTGTTATTATTAACTACAATTTGTTGTTTAGAACGTTTAATAATCGCAATACTTTCATATGTAGTTAACCCTCTCCCATCATATATAGGTTTAATTATTTTTGCTTCCGCCCACTGGATATCTACATTAGATGTATAATATGTTTCCGCTAATGCTGTATTCATCCTGCCTGCCCTTATGTCCGCCTTGTGTTCATTGACTCGCTTGTTTATATTGCGTGTAATACTCCCAATATAAAACTGGATTGTATTATTATCATTATTAACTATGGGGATTTCATATACCCCGGCTTTCCTATTATTGGGTATTGGTTCTTTTGCATTCCTTAAATTATTATATACAGTTTTTCCTCTTTTCCATACCACCTTATAATCCAATATTTTAGGTATTTTATTAATTAATTTTCTTACCTCTTTATCGTATGGGAGGTCTATATATTTACAATTATCTTGTGTATGCGATTTCAACTTTGGCTTAGGACATGGATTCATAAGGCAACTAGAGATTTTAGACCATATACCTAACATTGTTTTATATGTATAGCCGTACTTTCTTCCTTGTTCTAGGATGTGATTTAATTCACTTTTCATATCCGACCATTTAGTAGTATGAGTACAAATTCTGTTAAATAATGCTTTAAATGTTGCTAGTTTATAAATATACGGGTCATTTGACCAAGACGGAATCATTACAAGTTTATAAGTGGGTTTTTTATAAACTTTTGTAATATATTCACCTTTTTCTGTACTTATCTCTATGTCTAAAAAATGGAATCCATCTTGTCTTGTTTGTTCTATTTTTAAGGAGAGACCAAGAGTATGGTCTGTAAGGGCGTTGGCTAGCATATTATCATATCTCTCGTTTTCCCATATTACACATATATCGTCAACATAGCGAACATACATTTTCAGTTCTGATTTAAAGTGGTTTAGGACTAAGTTTTCTTTGTATCTGATCACTAGTTCCGCCATTATACCAGCTAATGGTCCTCCTATCGGTACTCCTGTATTTTGGAGGTAATATTTACCTTGAAATACGTAATAGGAGGAATAAGTGATGACATGACATCTGATTAAGCTATAAGATTCACTCTCTGATCACTCTCTGATTAAGCTATAGTGACATTCTGAGGATGGGAGATTTTCAATAATAAACCGGTATAGCATCAGAGCTGCCGGTGCTTGCTGAATAGAAGGGTAAAGAGATGTATAGTCCATAACTGTATAAGTTTCGTTAGGCAATGGACCAACTTCTAATAGTTTATTGAGAAATTCAAGGGAGGAGTTTACCGTATATTTGTAGCCTTTCATAATTTTTAAAGCCCATTTCGCTATTGCTTTCTCTAGCTCATATACAGAGGAGGACTGTTTATCAATCATTGGGCATATTGAGAGTGGATTTTTGTGGGTTTTTACATAACCAAATAGACGCGGTGCATACGGGCATCTGACTGGTTTAATTATCCAGACCTTCGGGAAGTCTTTTGATTTAATAATAGCTTTTATCTTACTGGTTAATTTGTCTGTAGGGTCAGATGGTAATTGCACTGATTTAGAGTCTATTATAAAACTATAGAGTAGGTCCAAATATCGTTCTTCTTGTACGAGTACAAGTTTTTTAGTTTTATCATCTTTTGTGCATATGATCCTATTGTCTTCCATCCATTGTCTTGTATATTTTATTAGTCTTTTTACGTTGGCTTCTTTATTATTTTTACTTGTCGATGTCTTCATCCGGATTAATTCCCATCGGAGTTTCTCTTTTTCTATACCTTCTCTATTATTCAACATATAGTCTATCCGGGGGGCCAGATCGCATATTGTAAGGCTTTTTTGTAATACTGCCATGGATCCTTTCTTTAGTAGATCTTCAACTTGCTTCGGAATATCGATGTCTCCTATAGTAACGGCTATGTCTTCTATGTTTAGTTGTGGCTTATTATCTTTCTTAATTTGTTTATAAAATATCCATTTAATTTTCTTAATATACTTCCCACATATAGCTTCTTTTGTTGCTTTTTGCGCATGAAGAATACTATTAATTTCGTACAAAATATTAGGGCCAATATTAGAAAGCATTTCCGGAAAACAATTGTATTATTAGTATATGTAGTACATATTATTTATAGCTAATAATAAATTAGTGTTTTTATCGGGCTTCAAATAAACTTTTTTAACACAAAATATTTATTTTAATTAACAAATACAGCTTACATTATTATTCATCGTCAAGATCCTCCTAAATCTGTATGGCCAATGCACATCTATTTGGGTGATAATCATCATAAAAGCATTCAAAATAGAATATTGTTTTACAATGTTCACATTTATTAATGAACATTTGTTGCTGTTGCCAATTAAATGCCCTTATATTTAAACTGATGATTCTATAAACATGGCTTGCATCAAAATTAAATGAAGAGAGATGAATGTATTTTAAATGTCAATGGAATATGTTTCCTTAACTCAATACAGAGTGAAAACACAGTATGCTTATAGAAATGTATGGTTCATAAATGTGCACAGTGTAAAATAATATATAGCAAAAAAATAATTACAAAATTGTAATTTCTCATTAATAAAAATACATTGTACAATAACTCATTTCAATTTTGATTAAAAAAAATTAAAAAAAAAAAAAAAGCGACTCAAACCCAATCCTTCCAATCAGTAACTGAAAGCCAAATGTATCGCACAATGACAGCACTCATTAAAGTGTTAATATGAATTTGTATATAAATAACAGAAAATTTTGAACACATTTTTTGTCAGGAATGCTGGGGAGGTGCATTGTATTACTTTATCATGGATTTGTGGGAGAGTAGTAAAACAACATACATAAAAATCAGCAAAATTGGAGGGTGTCATGGTTGCTCACTCTCCTGGTGAGTAATTATATACCAAATTATCAAAAATAGTACACACACAGCAATGTCTAACAAGTAATGTAAATTCAAAATGAAATTTAATATTTTTTTTATATAATCTTCCTTCATTTTTATGTCTAAAAATAATTATTTATATGCATAAAAAGTTTTCAGTTAATGAGTTCCCACTTAAAGAGTTCCTGGGTTTGCAAGTTTTCAGAATATGAAGTATCAAAATTCATCTGTTGCATGCCATTGCTCAAGGTCATTTACCATAAAATGCCAATGATGGAATATACTGCATTTAGCAGGAAAAAAATCAATAGAATTTACAACTGAAATTTTGGTCTTAATCGATTTATTACAGTTATGTTTAGAGTTTTCAAAAAAGGATCATAATGAGTTTCTTCTTCCTAATGATTCCTGGACAAAATTCCTTATTTTAAATGGTTTTTACAAAATTTATTTAATTAAATATTTTTTGAAAATTTCACATTTTCCTCCCCTTCTTTCTCTTTATTCTAGATTACTGTGTTTATGTTGTTCTGATTATATGTTGAAATAAAGTTAATTATACAAATTTTTTGTAAAAATTAATTTTTGTATAATATGAAATATAAAATCTTAAAATTTAAAAAATATTATAGAAATAACAAAATTTTGCTTAATTCTATTAAAATAGGCAATATTTTTTATTAATTGTTAATTTTTTACTTCATTTTCATTGTATTTTTGTCAAAAAATGAGAAAAGAGGTGCAATGTAAACAAAAATCCACCATTAAAAGGGATATGGCACTTTTGTTTTATTGTCACCACTCCTTTCCTATCATGCCTACTACAATCTAGGAAGTGTGTTATTGGGAGTTATGTAAGAATCAACATAACCCTCAAATTATTGAAAATTAAAAAAAAACATATCAATAAATATAAATTATTAGCAATAGTGACAATATTTCAATAAATTTATGTAAATTTTGAAATAATTACATAACATATCTTAATTAATATCCATTAATCAAAATTTGAAAATTAATTGGTTTTTTTTTTTTTTGAAAATATAAACAGATTTAAAATGAGTATTAAACTGCTTCTTTCCAGTTAAAATAAAATAAACAAATACAGCACTGTTTAGCAGTAGAAAAACTTTTAATAATCATAATCCAAAACATTTTCGACTAAAAAATTTAATCAAAATCAGCTGAAATATCGATTGATAGAACATTACAAAAATACAAAATTGGAATAACTTATTAGAACAAGAAGAGAATTTTAAAAATTTTGCAGGTGATAAAGCATGCAGGGCAAGTACAGTCGAAGCCAGTTATAAGGGAATCGATTGGACCTACACTTTTTTGTCCCTTATAAGTGATGTCCCTAATATCGAATGTGCAATAAATTGGCGCATCGTAGGGTGGGCAAACACTGAAGATGTTTTCAACTAGGGTTGTTATAAGAAAACACAAGCCTTTAAAGCAGGTAGAAGATCACAAAAAATAAATTTATTTAAAACGTTTTCAGTCAGTTTATTGACCCACTTCAGTAACTTACAAACACCAACATTAGAATAACTTTTAAACAAAGGTGGTTACATAGAATTTGAATAAAGAACATATAATTAAAAACAATTAAATTATTAATTTATATACAGTGTAATATTATATGGAATATTTATTTTAAAAAATTTGTTTTTAAAAATAATTTTTTTAATATCAGTTCATTTTCAATAAAGTTTTTTTTTTATATAAAAATATCTTCATATAGTGGTGGGGTGGTGGGATCAGATAGTAGTATCAGTTGTAGTACTCTTTATACCAATATACCATACCATCAGATGTTGTTGTGTGTCACCCATTTCCAGGATGGTGGGAGATCTTCTGGGCTGTTGTCATTCATTAGATCATAATTGGGCTTACGTTTTTTATCTCCGTGGCCTCCAAAGTTGGTATCGCATATGAATGGTCAACTTGATGGACTACGGTCGCTTCCCCCATTTAACATCTATATCATGGGTGTAGGTTGCCTGTGCTAATGCAGTATTTAAATTACCTTTCTGGATATTATTTTTATGCTCTGCAATTTTTTTTTGAAACTCTGTTTGGTCCCACCCACATACTGCTGGGGTCAACTTAAGGTGTTGTTGTGCACAGGTATTACATACACATTTGATTTTCTAAGGTGATCTATGTGATCCTTGTCATTCCAGAGTATTGAAAAAAATTGTTTTATTTCTTTTGTACACAGGGGTGGTACTAGAATTTGTTGCGACCTTCCTTATGATGTTGGCAGCTGCAGGATCATAGTTGAGGACACATCTTTGGTTGGTCTCAGAGGGGTGTGCCTCAGTTGGGGTAGTGTTGTGGGTATTAGGGTGCATTTGTTCTAAAGGTCTGTCCAATTTGGGTCCATAGCCCTCGTAATTGTTTATATGTGTATCTATATTTTTTAGCTTGTTCTACAATATAATTAAATTCTTTAAATCTAGTCCATGCAGTGGGTGTGCGCTCTTCAAAATAAGGCCTGAAAGGCAGAGAGTTTATTGGAGTATGGATCAGGGGACCAGGATGGAAAGATATTCATATTATATGTGGGCTTAATACATTTGTACAATACTTCTGCTGCTCTACAGTGAGGCTAAGCCCTAAGGAGCCATCCATGAGGGCATGGACCAGTTCCTGCTTACGTTCTTTAATCCACATGATTCATTGAGATATCTCACATAGAGTTTAATATCGGATAAGAAATGACGGATGGCATGGGCCTCGTTGTACCTGACAACTATCTCTGCCATTATACCAGCAAGGGGCCCTCCTATAGGGACAGCTTTTTTTTGAACGTATACTTACCTCTGAATGGGTAGGAGTTATAAGTTATTAAGTGGCAGACCATACGTATGAGCTCAGTATCATAATCATTATCTTCAACATTGAAGATACTGATTAATGGAGCTTGAAAAAAAGAATTGCAGAACATAAAAATAATATCCAGAAAGGTAATTTAAATACTGCATTAGCATAGGCAACCTACACCACCCATGATATAGATGTTAAACGGGGGAAGTGAATATAGTCCATCAAGTTGATCATTCATGTGCGATACCAACTTTGGAGGCCATGGAAACAGAAAAACGTAAGCCTAATTATAATCTACTGAACGACAACAACCCAGAAGATCTCCCACCATCCTGGAGATGGGTGGCACGAAACAACATCTGACGGTATGGTATATTGGTATAAAAAGTATTACTATCTGATCCCACCATCCCACTGATATATGAAGATATTTTTATATAAAAAGAACTTTATTGAAAATGAATTCATATTAAAAAAATTTAAAAAAAAAAAAAAAGTTTTTTAAAATAAATATTCCATATAATATTACACTGTATATATATTAATAATTTAAATGCTTTTAATTCTATGTTCTTTATTCGAATTCTATGTAACCGCCTTCGTTTAAAAGTTATTCTAATGTTGGTATTTGTAAGTTACTGAAGCAGGTCAGTAACTGACCAAAAACGTTTTAAATAAATTTAGTTTTTGTGATCTTCTACCTGCTTTAAAGGCTCGTGTGTTCTTAAAGACTGTATAGACTTCAGCAAGTGTAAAATTAATTTTAGGATTGTTATTTTGGTTTTAATTGAATATTGATTATTTCAGTTGTGTAATTATTCGATTACCAGTTATGAATCTTGTTCTGTGGTATACATAAAATGGGAAATAATTAATACTAGATATTACTCGCTCATATAAATGAGCGAAAATCTTGTCATTTAATCTCATAAACTTGGAGTTAACTCTAAAACTTCTATGAACTTATATAACAAATTATTAGGAGGTTGCACCATTTTTAGGGTACAGAGCCATCTGCAGGTTTTGTCTTTTTAGAGGAATTACAATTTAATTTGTATTCATTAATTTTTGAATTATTAATAATGACAAAAAATCATCTCCCTTATAGCCAAATTTTCCATTATTTCCAAATCCACTATATCTGACAAAAAATACAAAACATGGGTTTTTCACTGGGACCAGACGCATTTGTCTCTTATATCTGAATTTCCCTTATAGCTGACTCCCTAATAATCAGCTTCGACTATATAATGAGCTATACTTGATGACAGCATTGGAAGTTAGTATTGAGTCTATGAGAGTGGTATATTACCAACTTTTGTGATGCTATTAATGCACATGGAACAGTTGATTTTAATGTAAAAGGTAATAGCATCAGTAAGAACGGTGTTTATGAAATTGTGCCTATGGGTTTTAAGTTATAAATTTCGAATAAACATTCAATGAAATTTGTTTTGTTTGACAGCTAATCATGCAATCTTTTGAGAATGACTTGAAATTACAGCCCACTGCCAATTTAAAATTGTTAGAATCAATTGGAATGCACAAAACATCATTGCACATCTGATCATCGTATATATTATAGATACATAGATAATTTACTACATGTTAAAATCATGAATATTGTAATTAATTTTATTCGAAGCTTATAGCTTATTTATCAAAATTGTCATTATTTTATGGCAATTTCCTGTAAAATCACAAAGAATTTAATGGACTATATTACTTATATAAATAAATAAGTGATACAAATAAACTCCCACAGGGTCAATACTGACTTCCAATGCTGTCATCAAATATAGTGCACAGGCAACCTACACCTATAATATAGATGTTAAATTGGGGGAGCAACTGTAATCTATCAAGTTGATCCTTCATATGCGATACCAACTTTGGAGGCCATAGAGATAGAAAAACGTAAGCCCAATTATGATCTACTGAATGACAATCATAACATCTAAAATAGTAATAAAAAGTTAGAAATTTTATAAACAACTTTAATGATTGTAGAATAGAATAAAGCATTGCATGAACAAGGATCTTAAACACAGGAGTTAATTAGCAGCTGTTCCTGAAGGCCAGGCTAATGCAATCAGGATAGTGTTGCCATAATTGTCATTAATTATATTAAAACATCTCGATCTATCTGATATTATCAGAGATTCCATAATGAGTCCTTACTAATTAAAATTATATAATTATATAATTTGATGATTTTTCTGTTTATGTAGCATTTGTATATGATAGTAGACACAATTTAATTAATGTTCTGCTTGTATTAGAGATTCTAAGTTCTTAAAAAATTTCTTTTAGGGAGTTGCAGTTTTTAATAATACTAGCATTATCCAATCTATTTTTACATTAAACTCATAAAATCTTGCAGAGAGTGCAGTTCTGTTCTTATGCAGGCAGATTTTTTTTATGCTCACTGATACAATCTTCTAAATTCCTGCCTGTCACTCCAATAAACTCTTCTTGGCAACCAAAATTGTAGTTATATATTGGGATACAACAACTCTAGACTTCTTACCTTTATCATATTTTTGCTTATTGTTCCTAAGCCTAAAGGATTGAATGTCTTGCCATTGCAATTTTGGCATTAATCTTTTTAGCTGTGCTTCTTATAATGCTGAAGTTTGAAGTACCACGTGGAAAACTTGTAAGGAAGTTAACTTTGACCTATCCTATTTTATTTTATTATGCACTTCATCATTTATTGTTATTTTCTTAGTATCTAACATATTATATTTTATGTTATTTGACTAAGAAACTGCTTGAACTCTTATCATAATATGAATCGTATATATAGCACTACTAAGTATAAGTTTCTAACGGAATCTCTAGAAATACTACGAAGACAGGATAAGGAGCCTTTAATAAATAAAAGAGAACTGTAGGAATATCGAAAGCCTGGGAATATATCGTAAAGAAATAATTCTTCGGCAACATCTAATGCAAGTTAATTAGCATTTTAACACTAGAGTAACGTAGCCGGGAAGGCCAAAACCTTTTTCAGACCTTCGTGCTATTTATGTCTATTTACCCGTTTATTGTTTTATGTTAATTATGTATTTTGTTGTCATCTCTGTTTATTCTATATATACTCTAGTGTAATATTTTTAAAATTGCCTCTACCGATCATTCTATTGTTTGAACAACTAGCGTTCTATAAACGAACTTATCAGTTCTAGAATCGTTTTCCAGTTTTGTATGTTTTATATAACCAGATGATGGCTTAAAAGGCCGAAAACGTTTGTTATGTTATGTTAAATGATTAAAAATTATGTTTTCTTATCTCAACTGCTGTTAGTGCTATATATACGATTCATATTATACTTTAGTTTAAGAGTTAACTTACTTCCCACGTTCTCCGTCTCCATAGTTAGCAATCACATGTTACGGAATCGGGAACTGTCCTCTGGAAGAGCTGTCCCGGATAATGACATCATCATCTAATTTAATTAATTTTACCACTGGTCCGATATGAGAATGTAAGAATGATCTCGTATTGATATTTTGTTTGGAATATAAATTAATTGTAAAGATGATGACATGAATGAATTGCTCTGTAAACTAATAACTTTAAATTTGTTACGTATGTAACAAATTTAAAGTTATTAGTTTGCAATTAATTAGTTAACTAGTTAATTAATTAGTTTGCAATTAACAAATTTAAAGTTATAAGTATGCAAATGAGCAAAGTGCAGAATTGTAAGTCACTTGGTATAAAAGTTGACGCATCCGACAAGCCAATTGAGGTGTTGTATCAAACAGAGTTGGCTAATGACATTTGAGTTCTTGTAAGGATCGACGATTATTTAAAGTTTGTATCGGTGGTGGAGGTATTAGTATATAAGTAGCATTTAAGGTTTATTTCTTGGGGAGTTTGGATATTTGAAGTGGATTAAATAAGTTTTGTTGTTTATTTCACTGTGCTTTATTTCTGAATTGGATTAAATAAGTTTTGTGGTTTTTTCATTTTGCTTTATTTCATAAGTTTTGTGGTTTTATTTCATTGTGCTTTATTAAAGTTTAAATAAAGGTAATTAACACGTTGTAAGTGTTCTGAGTCTAATAAATTTATACTTTTTTGTTAGTTAACTTGTTTGAGAATTCATTTCAATTAGTAATGTAAGAATTTACAAAAATTAGTAGTGTAAGTTCTAACATCATCTTGTTGTTTTCAATCTAACACTTATTCGTTAATTGTAGTTGTAAGTTCCGGTTTCGTTTTGCCGGTTAGACGTTAACTTTTGTTAGATTGCTTAATAGTTAATTAGATTTAAGTTAGAACTTAAGTAAAGACCTGAGCTCAGGCTGAACTCTGGATTGCAGTGTCATTAGACGTTAGGTTTAGTTTATAATTTATTATTATTGACGTTTCGTTCTAATTCACAACTTTGCAAACTGATAAGCAACAAGAATTCTTCAGATGGATACAGTTACATCTATCTGAAGAACACACATTATATCCGAAGAAACAGTTCATTATATACACATTGTATGCTGTTTTCCCGTTGCAATAATATTCCTAAATTCAGTGAGTTTGCTAGGATTGGTCGAGTAATGGGTAAAGAGCCTACAGAAAAAGGAACAGAAGGCAACTTTTATAAAATTTCATAAGAACAAGTTGATATTAAAATAGGTTTATAAGTTGCTTTTCGGTAGATTGCGGTCTCATAGGATGATTGCCTATATGTAATGCTAATGTCTAGAAAATGAATAAAAGTGTTACTTTTTGTTCTTGAATTAAATTTAGACCTACATTTCTAGAGGAGAATTATTGGATAGCTCCTGGGAATGGTTTTGCTCTGTCCACGTGATGTATATATCGTCATTATAGCGTAAATAGATTTTTATTGATGCTTGGAAGTTTTGTTGAATGATGGATTCAAAATATCTAAGCAGAATTTCAGCAATGATACCAGCCATAGGACTGCCAATAAGTACACTCTCCTGCTATTTATAGAATTTCCTTAAATAGCAGAAAAATGAATTGTAGCATATATTATATGCTACAGTGAATTCATCAGAAAAATTCTATTTTATATGTTAAGAACTAGCTCATTATATTGCCTTGAGTGCTTTATCACACAGGCGATTTTTAAAATTCTCTACTTGTTCTAATAAGATACAACATATACTTAGGCGGCCGGATGGCTGAGTGGTAACGCGTTGGCGTACCACGCTGGAGGACCCGGGTTCGCGTCCCGGGTCTGGTCCCGGATTTTTTTCGGGGTGCTGGGCCCGGCACGGTGATCCCCGTCCTTCACCATCCGGCCCCCCTCCACGGGTGTGGGTGCAGCCCGTGGTTGGAACTGGCCCCGTCCCCTTAGTAATCTCCCT